>QLTV01002002.1:235675-247285 GCA_003457575.1 Thermophis baileyi
AGAGAGAGCGAGACAGCCAGACAGACAGACAGAGACACACACAAACACAGACATACACACACAAACACACACATCTTATATAAGATAGGTAGCTTATATAAGTTTCTAAATAAATATCTGGCAAAAATAGAAAGTCAAAAAATATTAGCAGGAAGTTTTTTTCCTCAAATAAAATAGTTTATCTAGATCAGGGGTGTCAAACTCAAGGCCCGGGGGCCAGATTTGGCCCGCGGGGTGCTTAGATCTGGCTCGCAGGGCTGACTTGGAAACAGCGAAGGACCAGCCCGTGGTGCCTTTGCCAGTGAAAGCGGAGCTCGGGAGGGCCGCCCGCGGCCGTCCCAAGCTCCATTTTCGCTGGCAGAGGGTTGCAGTAGGCCGTCACAGCTGAATATGGAGCTTGGGAGCCCATTTTCACTGGCAAAGCACTGGCGCCCCTGACATGACTGACATCGAGCTGGCCATGCCCACCCTGGCCACGCCCACCCTGTTCCCCCAAGTTCAAACATAACCTTGATGTGTCCCTCAATGAAATCAAATTTGACACCCCTGATCTAGATCTATTTGAATTTCTTTCAAGGAAATGCAGTAGCTCAAGACTTACTTTCTTTCTTTCTTTCTTTTTTTCTTTCTTTCTTTCTTTCTTTCTTTCTTTCTTTCTTTCTTTCTTTCTTTCTTTCTTTCTTTCTTTCTTTCTTCTATCTGTATTTTTATCTAATACATGTAACATACAGTTAGTCCTTGATTTACAATCATTCATTTAGTGACCATTTGAAGTTACCATGGCAATGAAAAAAGTCTTATGACCATTGTAGTGTTCCCATAGTCACATGATCAAATTTCGGATGCTTGGCCACTGTCATGTATTTATAAAGGTGTCATCATCTTTTGCAACCTTCTTTTTGTGACAACCAAAGTCAATAGGAAAGATAGATTCACATAGCAACAATTTTACTAACTTAACAACTTCAGAACTATGACAAGAAAGATAAAATGGGGCAACATTCATTTAACAACTGTCTTGCTTATAAAGCAACATTTTTGGTCTCAATTATAACAATAGCACTTAGACTTATATACCGCTTCACAGTGCTTTACAGCCCTCTCTAAGCGGTTTACAGAATCAGCCAGAGGTGGGTTCCTACCGATTCGGACCGGTTCTATAGAACCGGTAGTAATGTGGCAGCGTGGGTCGCTGGAACCAGTAGCGACCCACACCTGCCATGCCCCTGAGCCGGTTCTCTCGGCAGTGCCGTAGGTGGCACCATGTTGTTTTTTGCTTCTGCGCATGCGCAGAAGCTTTTTTTGGTACTGCGCATGCGCACACGCACATGAAGCGCATGCTCACGCACCCACGACCTGCCCGCATGGCACGTCCCTGACAAACCGGCAGTAAGAAAATCTGGAACCCACCCCTGGAATCAGCATATTGCCCCCAACAATTTGGGTCCTCATTTTACTGACCTCGGAAGGATGGAAGGCTGAGTCAACCTTGAGCCTGGTGAGATTTGAACTGCCAAATTACAGGCAGCCGACAGTCAGCAGAAGTAGCCTGCAATATTGCACTCTAAACATTGCGCCACCGTGGCTCAATTATGGTTGTAAGTAGAGGACTACCTGTATACATAAATTCTCAGTTTAGATCCAATGCGCTTCTCAATGTGCTGAAATGTATCTGGAATTTCTGAGGTTGTGAGGGTTAGGAAACAAATTATGTGGATTTCTGTAAGTTCTCATCAGTGACATTTTTGGGCTGACCCACTCTTTCTTCAGTTATGAAAAGTGGAGACATAAAACAGAGCCACAGAATGGATGGGAAAGGAGAAGTTATCCTTCTCTCTTTCTCTACAAATAGTCTGTATTTTGTATTGAAAGAGAAGGCTTTTTCACGTGATAATATAACCTGGAACCCTCAATATTTGACAGTTCCAGCTAAATGTCATCCTCTGTCATTGTCACTCAGATGGTTTTGGCTCATTCAGCAAGACCATTTAAATAGACCATTTGCAGGGACTATAGCTGTTTCTATGTGATTGTGAGATGGGAGTCTGATGATGTAGATTAATGGTTCATCCAGAAGCCTATGAGAATAGCTGTGCTCTTTCATAGGCTTTCTTGCTAGGGAGAATTATGATAAAGATGTGATGCTAACAGAGACCCAATATCAGAGCAGAAATGATAATAAGAGATTGGATTGAGTGTTGTAGTGCCTGAACAAAACTAGTTTTTTGGATGCATTTGTGGTGTGGATACATTTTAGCTAGGAAATTCTAAATCTAGCCATTCTCAGCTTAATTTCAGCATCTTTATCAGACTTTATGGAACTGTCAAACAAACAAAAACAAAAGTCAAAAGCAAACAAAAAACAAACAAGAGAGCTTTGAAGCTATTTGAATGAAATTTGGCAGATCTGATTACCTCAGGGGAAAAAAAAAAAAACTATTAGGCCTTCAAGTTCAATGCAATTCTGCTCATATTGTCTTTCATTGTTAATTGTCTCTTTAGAAAAGATCAACATCAAATTTAAAGTCACTGGTTTTTATTCCTCCTGTACCTGTTTCGAATTTGGCAGTCTTCATTCTTTTGTAAAAATTACATTTGCCTGAAAATATAATTTAATGTGCAAAATACATATACTGTACACCTTCGGGGTTGAGGTTGGGAGGGAAGGGCATAGGCAATAGGAGAACTCATGAAAATAGACCAAATTAGGTTATTTTCTAAATTGTTGAACTAGATTCTGAAAATTTAACATCCTAATATTGCTATTTGAGTATCCTAACAGATAGAACATTTTATATGTGAATTATTGGTACATTTAAAAGTTAATCTTTCCGAACTGAAGAAGCTTCTTGGATGAGAAGTGAAACATCTTCAAAGAAAAACCAGAAAGTCCAGTTGCCTCTTGAAAAAGCACTTTTGGGTTAAAAGTTAATTGTCTGTGTACTTTGTTTTCTCTTTAATGTGTAGATAGAGGGAGAAGGAAGAAGAATGTAAGTGTAGAAGAATGCATGTAAAGTGGCGCAGAACATAAATATAGGTTTATCTGTTCTTCTAGATGTTTTATGAAGACAGCCAGAAATAGAAATGAATAATATAAGTATCTGTAATACACCGTGGAAAATTGCAGAAGCACATTGAATTGTAGATACATCAAGGCTCTGTTGATGTATGTTTTAGGTCTTAGACAAAATGTGGGGAAAAAAAGAAGTCTGTATCTAGCTCTTATTGAGATTTTATTTCCCACAGATTTTCGTAGGTGGTTCTAAAAAGAAACAAAAGAAACAGCATTCTTTTTCAGGCTTCTAAATGAATCATAGTGTTGGATGCAGACAGCTTATGAAGCTGTATATCCAGAAGCACCTCTAAAAAGCAATTTTAATGTGCTATGCAAATTACTAAATAATGCCAAGGTGACAGTTACATTTCAAGCTGCTAAAAACACAAAACTAGCAAGGAAACTCATTGGCTTTTCAGTATCTCCCAAACTTGCGGAAAGAATATGGAGGAGAAACATCTGAATAGGGCTTGTAAAGCTTGGAACTGCATGACGGAATTGTAAAATTTAGGATATGAATATGTTTTAGAGATGATTTCATTTCTTCACTAATTTTTCAGCCACAATGCTCTATAGACAATGAAATTAAGTATCCGGTATGCATGGAATAGAGATGGATCATAATTGAAGAAATTGGTGCCTTAGAATCACTTCCTTTCTTCCTTCCGAATTATTATTTTCTATTTTTCATTGTTCTATAGCAGGATTGCTAACTATTTTAGGAAGATGAAAAAAATTGCTAAGAAGATTTCAATAGCTTTAGTCACACTATAAATATAAGTTGTCTCTTGCTGAAAATTTTGATTGCTTTTTCTTAAATTTGATGCATAAGCTATCTAAATCTGAATATTCACCAAGGGAAAGAAAACAACCATTGACAATTATTTCAAAGTGTGGATTGGTACTCAATTCAGTTTCTTTTTAGAAATGCGTATGAATGGGTTAACTCAGCAAGATGATACAACAGTGATTGGTCTCATTCAAGACAATGATGAATCTGCATACAGACGGGAGGTTGAACAACTAGCTTGTGGTGCAACTGGAACAATCTTGAACTAAACACACTCAAAACTGTAGAAATGGTGGTAGATTTTAGGAGAAACCCTCCTATACTACCACCTCTTACAATACTAGACAACACAGTATCAACAGTAGAGACCTTCAGGTTTCTATGTTCTATCATATCTCAAGACTTAAAATGGACACCTAACATCAAAAACGTCATCAAAAATGCACAACAAAGAATGTTCTTTCTGCGCCAACTCAGAAAGCTCAAACTGCCCAAGGAGCTGCTGATTCAGTTCTACAGAGGAATTATTGAGTCTGTCATCTGTACCTCTATAACTGTCTGGTTTGGCTTTGTAACCAAACAAGACTGACACACACTTCAATGGATAATTAGAACTGCAGAAAAAACAATTGCTACCAAATGCCTTCCATTGAGGACCTGTATACTGCACGAGTCAAAAAGAGGGCTGTGAAAATATCTACAGACCCCTCACATCCTGAACATAAATTATTTCAACTTCTACTCTTAAAACGATGCCATAGGGCACTGCACACCAGAACAACTACCGTGTTTCCCCGAAAATACGACATGTCCTGAAAATAAGGCCAAGCCTGATTTTTGGGGTGGGCGTAAATATACACCCTCCCCCAAAAATAAGCCCTAGTGAAGGGGTGGGCGTGGCCAGCACAGGAGGCAGCCCTTCCCTTCCCCAGTCAGCTAATGGCAGCTGGGCCCCTTAATCAGGACCCGTAGATCAGCTGAGCTGATCGGGAGCTGCCTCTTCATTCTATCTCTCCCCAGTGTTCTTGGTGCTCACCCACCTCCATCCATCCATCCATCCATCCCCCTTGCCTGCAAACTCCCACCCCACTCGCAAGAGAGCAGCCGCCCAGCACTTCTTGCCACGTAGTGCCTACCCAGCGGACAACCCCCCCCTCCGGCCAGCCAGAGTGCCACTCACTGACTGAGCGGTAAGAGGCCGGTTGGGCCAGCCACCTGCTGCTGAGTCTTCCAGGAGTGGCCACACTGGGAGTGCGCTTCCCGCTCTATGGTTCCAGCTCCATGCAGGGCTACAGCTCCCTTCGCCCTTCGCTGCCTCTCTGCCCCGGCTGCCACAAGACATGGCAGCAGGTGGCTGGCCCGACCAGCATCTTCTCTGCTTCCAGTGGCTTCCAGCCGGTGTTTATGTCTTGCAGCGCATCCCGCCCCATCCACTGCCCCCCCTGCCACCCCCAAATTGTGCCCCACCGCGAGACGCGCATCTTACTGAAGACTGGCAGCTCCGTCGCATCTCTTGGCCGGTCTGTGCAGGGAAACATATTGCACGGTAAAGAAAAACTTTTTGAGAGACCGGCCAGTCTCTGGTAAGATGCACATCTCGCGGTGGGGTGCAATTTGGGGGTGGCAGGTGGAGAGGGGGAGGGGCAGGCCGCAAGATGCAAATTCAGCTCCCCGAATCTGGCCTACCGATCTCGGCCAGTGAGGGGGAGTGGCAGGTGGGGGTGGCAGGTGGGGAGTGGTGGGGTGGCAGAGAAGCGAGACACATGGAGCAAGGCAGGGCTCCCCTTACTGTCTCTTCTCCCCCCCTTTGCCAGGCATGGCAGGAGCTGGAAGTCAGGTAAGACATGGCAGAGAAGCAAGACGTGTGTCTTACCTAACTTCCAGTTCCTGCCATGCCTGGCGAGGGGGGGAGAAGAGAAGGCAAGGGGAGCCCTGTCTCATTCCATCTGTCTCGCTTCTCCACTGCCCCAACCCTCCCCACCTGCCACTCCCCCTCGTCGGCCGAGATTGGCAGGCCAGATTCGGGGAGCTGAACGTGCTGCCGCCGCCTGGGAGGAGAAGAACATGAGAAATGGGCTCTCTCACAGCGCCTCCTCTCTCTCTTCTTCTCCCAAGTGGCAGTGGTGCATCCGGCTCACCGAATCTGGCCTGCTGATCTCGGGTGGCAGCGGCAGCGGCTCTGACCCGATCCTCGCCAACAATGCTGTGGGCAAGAACCAGCCATGCCGATCCCGCTTCATGGCACCAGCTCCGGTGCCAGTCCCCCTCTCCCCAGTCCCAGGTCGACAGGGCTAGGGCTGGCAAGAGTTTTTTTGTGGATGCTCTTTTTGCGGCCGTCACTAAGGGGTGCGCGAGCTAGGGTTTGTGTGAGTGGCCTCCGCGAGGCCATTCCACATGGATGGCAGGTGTGTGGGGGGCATGTTCCCCCCCTTTGCCCCCCTGCCTCGCCTCCTCACCTCATGCTCTCAAGGTTGACTCAGCCTTCCATCCTTCCGAGGTGGGTAAAATGAGGACCCAGATTGTTGGGTGCAATATGCTGACTCTGTGAACCGCTTAGAGAGGGCTGTAAAGCACTGTAAAGCGGTATATAAGTCTAAGTGCTATTGCTATTGCTATGCTGTTTGCATGGGAAGCAACGAAAAAGCTGCCACAATTGCTGGATGCAGCGGCCTGAGCAGCACCGGCGAAGCAGTTGGTTGGCACTCCAGCACCAGTCCCCCTGCTGTGGGCCAAGGTTTAGGGGCCTCCTGCACCTCAAAAATAATAAGACCCCCCCCAGTAATAAGGCCAAGGCCATATTTCAGGGGTCAAAAGAAAATAAGACCCTGCCTTATTTTTGGGGAAACACGGTAGACACAAGGACAGTTTTTTCCCGAATGCCATCACTCTGCTAAACAACTAATTCCCATAACACTGTCAAATTATCTACTAAGACTGTATTACTATTATCCTTCTCATCCTTCCTATTACCTATGTCCTCTCACTTATGACTATAACCATGTTCCTTGTATCTTTATGATTTATATTGTTTTTATTTGTTTTCTAGTATGATTTGATTGCTTATTAGTAACCTATGACTATTGCTAAGTGTTGTATCGTGATTCTTGATGAATGTATTTTTTTTTCTTTTGTCTATGTACCAAAGACAATTCCTTGTGTGTCCAATCACACTTGGCCAATAAAGAATTCTATCTATCTATCTATGTGAAAAATGGTAAAACTCTTGTTTCTAGCATTTTAAGATTCAGAAAAAATAATATCACTTTATTGGATCCAATCACTGGTCAAATTAGAAGAAAAACTATGCAGCAAAATAGGCACGTTATCCTCTTCCACTTTGGTTATGTTGTATGCAGTAAAGAAGCGAGGTACAAGTCCTGAATATATAACAATTTTCCCAAGCTATGAGAATTGGGAAAACAAATTAGTTAAAATTTCAGCTCAATGTTCAGCTTTGCTTTAAATATCTGAAAAGACAAGGCATAACAAAGAAGAGCCATCCTATCAACAGAAAAGATATAATTAATTTCCCTTAATAAACTCATGATAGCTAGTTTACTTTTGCAATTTCAACAAAGGTCCTGTTATTTAATTTAAAAGTTGTTCAACATCATCAATACGAGCTCAAGTGAAAGAGCACATTCCAATTAATTCCACTTAGGATATTGATTCTTTTTTCCAGGCTTTTAAGTCATGTCATTAGTCAGGTTAAGCAAAACTTAAGAAGTTTTCACTGTCTGGTTAACAGGCATGTTGTGCCTTAAGATAGTAACTTACAAAATAATAGTTGAAAACCTAAGTTCAAAAAGTAATATAATTTTAGAGCCTGGGTAGAATTTTTTTTCCTCTGAGCTGGTACCCTAACAGGAGCTCTTTACTGTCGTTTATTCTGAAAAAGAGGGAAAGGAAGATATTTTAATAACACAAAAGGCAATGCAGTTGTCTTAAATTGCAAATAACCAGGGAAAGGAAAGGAAAGGAAAGGAAAGGAAAGGAAAGGAAAGGAAAGGAAAGGAAAGGAAAGTTCTAAAAGTGTACAAGGCAGTTCAGCTCAAAATATTTGAATTCAAGGTAGCCTTTTCTAACCTCTTTGGACTATTTGAGGCTTGGGATGCTTCAGGTAAGAAAGAAACAGTATCAGGACACTTCCAATTAGTTCAAACAGTCCATTTCTAGTATGGAAACTTTTACAATCAAAATGTTTTGCTTACCCCTATATTCATGAGATAAAAGTACATAGAATACTTTTCCTCAAACCAAAATCCTTTAAAAGACTTAGGACTTTAACTGTTAGAATTGTTGCTATTAAGGATAGAAGAGTGGTATAAATAGAAAATAAGATGGTACCATCATATTCTTCCCATAAAGCCATGCATTAATTCTAAGGTTAATATAGGAATTCAATACATATATAATTTGTATGACCACGTGTTCCGAATATGATGAGATTACTTGCATAAAAATAGGATATCTGGCTCCATAGAAAGCACATAAGGGAAAACAAATACCTAATGGTAAACTGTCACCACTATATTATCACAAATCACTTAGATTTTATCTTTAATATACCTAAAACAGAACTGGTGAAGTTTGGGGCAGGTATACTACATATGGTAACATAAATAGCAACAAATGAATTTCTCTGTACACATTTGTCCTGATAAGTCATTTTGTTCAGTGCTTGTTTAAAATCTATTGGCCTCTGCTTCTGTTAAGCTCATAAAAATCCACCATTCATAATCAGAATTCTATTCTCTAACTGGGATTTTATGCATCTTCTTGTTACGGTAATGATGTACTGAAACTGATGTACTGAAAATTATTTCATATTATTTCCTCCTTTTGTATGTTTTACTGTTTTATAATTAAACTACCTTTAGCAACCCTCTGCAATTTTATGTCCTCTTGAAGTCCTGGGACTACAACAAGAGCAATGTTTACAGCAACTGAAAGTACCAAAATTTGTGGACCCTAATTATTGAATGGAGAAAGGCTGGATGTGTGCATAATATAAAAACATGCATAATGTGAATAATGTGGACATGGTCATGGAAACTTCTGCCAAATATGGAATTAACAATGTGTGTAATGAAGAAGGAGAATTCCATAATTAAGTAGCCAAGAATTCAGGAGGAGGGAAACCTTTGAAAATGTCATAAAAGATACTGGTCGTTGCTTCCAAAATGTGTTGCTTGGTACTGTCAAGACCATGGGAAATAAAATTTTCTGAACTATAAATGTTCATATGGAATAAAAATTAGCCTTATGTGAAATGTTAGAACACCCATCCCTGATTCATTCCATTGCTGAATTTGGTTTCTCATTATATATGGACAGCAGAAAGCTTTTGATCAATGTCAATTTGATTGATTTTACAGTCTTGTATTAACATAGCAGTAATCTGGCCAATCTTTCCCTTTTACAAACATTCTATTAGGAGGGGGGGGGAATTTGTCAGATGTCAATTTTCTTAACAGGCAGAACATTTGTATGCACTTTTTTTTCTGAATTTGGGGGGCAGTTACAAAGATGAGGGGTGTGTGTGTGTCTCAACCTATTCTCCAAAGCACCAGAAGGCAAGACAAGAACCAATAAATGGAAGCTAATCAAGATGAGAAGCAACTTAGAACTAAGGAGAAATTTCCTAATGGTGAGAACAATCAACCAGTGGAATAGCCTGCCTTCAGAAGTTGTGGGTGCCCCATCACTGGAAGCTTTCAAAAAGAGGCTGGACAACCATTTGTCTGAAATGGTATAGGATCTGCTGCTCATGCAGGGAGTTCGACTAGATGATCTCCAAGGTCCCTTCCAACTCTGTTATTCTATGTTATAGTACAGGAGAATTTGAACATTAGAGTTGTCAATGCTTCACAAATTATTTGAAAGTGTTTTGCACTGGTATGAACACAGAATCTCCCTGTCATTCTTTGAAACAGTCTGACATTTTTCAGGTTTCTGCAGGACCCTTTCATATTTTCTAAATGTGAGGATGCCTGAAAAACAATCAGGCTGCTTAAAGGAAAGACTGAGAGTTACTGCGCTTCTGTTAGATCCAAAGCATTTTTCCCAAAACATTTTTGAAGCATTTCCTCTAAAACTGTCAATACTTCTTTTCAAAGTGGCTAAAAGATAATATTAAATGCTAAAATTAAATTCTCAGAGTACACTTATACACAAGAGGGAATTAAAAATTAGAATCTGGAGGATATAGACTTGGAACAGCAGTATAAAATACAAATAGTATACAAATACTTATACACATGTTCTCTCTCTCTCTCTCTCTCTCTCTCTCTCTCTCTCTCCCTCCCTCCCTCCCTCCCCCCCTCTCTCTCTCCAAAACACACACACAATGTAATCTTTTCCAGGTTCTATTTCTTCAACTCCTTCACCTCAATTATTGATAAAAATATTGATCGCCATAGAAATGATTTTCTTCTAATAATCCTGCCTACAACATATTATATAAGGAATGTATTGACATCTGAAGAGCATATAACCAATAAACAGTGAGACTTTATTTGGTCATTGCAAAATAGAAAACATGTGCTTACACTCCTCCCCCTCCCTTCTCTGTATATAGTCATATTTCATCTTTATAGGATAACCCTCTGCCAAAGTTGATGTGCATTCTTGGGTTTCTTACAGGCACATGGCACCTCTTCTAAGAATCATGGCTAAGAGAATGTACACAAATTCCATTTGTGTGTCAGGTGCACCAGTTCCTAAACCCATTTCTTAGTCAATTACTGACTGGGTTACTGTAATGTGTGCTCTACATGGAGCTACCCTTGAAGAACATTCAGAAAGCTCAACTGGTCCCAGAAAGTTTGGCCCAGTTGCTCTAGCAGGGAGAGATTTCTGTGTTTTACTCAAACCACCAGTGTTTGTGAGAGAAAAGATAAATAAAGGAGAATATTTGTAGCTCAGTATTGATAGAAGGAATGCTTGGTAATCTCTGAGGTTGCTTGTTTTCATTACCCAAACTAGATAGCATCATCAGTGCTCCGATAATGATGTTGTGCACTGATGATGCTACCTAGTTTAGGTAATGAAACTTCTGCAAGAAAACAAGCAACCTCAACCAACTGTTGTACCTGGAATATGAATTGAGTAGAACATTTCAAAGCTGCATCAAGATTGTGGCATGAAATGAAATATTATATATATGGAGGCCCCTGGAGGGGCCGAAAGGCAAAAAGGAAGCAGTATGCTCCCTGTCACTACGTTCATTTTAATTTGTCAGCAGGACTCTTATTCTGAAATGACACTGTATACTGATATGAAGTTCTCATGTGATACCTGTACTGCGCATGTGTTATTCTTTCCTTTGTTCTCTTTGTTCTTCACCATGTAGACACAGACTTAGGTGTTCTTATTTTTGTTATGCAAATATATTACTTTTATTCTTTCCTGGACTCCGGTCTTATTATTGAGAATTGAGGGCAGGGAAACAAGATCATGTCACCTCTAATTATTTTTCTCCGCAACATGGTAGCAGCGGCTGGTTTATCTGCTCTGATGTTTCCACGCTCGTCATTCTTAGATGTACCGGCCAGGTTTGTTAGCGAGATTTCTAAGCGACTGAGGAACGCTGATTAAGCACTGCAAGAATGCCCAAAAAGAAGAAGAAAAAGAAACGTCAAGACCTATCTCCTGAACGTTTCACACCTCCGGAATCTGAGAGTGGATGTCAAGAAGAAGATTTAATAAGGTAAGTGTGTCCAAGAACAATCACCCAAAAGGTTTCTGAGGACTCCGGGGGAGT
>QLTV01002002.1:272177-293767 GCA_003457575.1 Thermophis baileyi
AGAAAGAAAGAAAGAAAGAAAGAAAGAAAGAAAGAAAGAAAGAAAGAAAGAAAGAAAGAAAGAAAGACAGACAAGACCCAAAAGTTGAAATCCTGTCTGCCTACTGCTGTAATTTAGTACTACAGCATTTACCACACACGGCCAAGAACTTCTTAAGTGAAGGAATGTCCATCACCTCCCAATGCAGTCAGTTGCACTGACAAATACCTTTCATAATTTAGAAAAGTTCCATGAGAACTAACCTAAATCTACTTCCTTGTAATTTAAATATCATTGTTTCCTGTCCTGTCAGGAAATTATTCTGAATTATTCAGAATTATTCTGTCCTGTCTTCTAAGTGAAAAATTATTGTGTTACTTGAAGACCGCTTTCAAATACCCATATAGTCTGTTGTTCTTAAGATAGGACTCATGCAATATTTCCAACTCTTCATCATTACCTCCCCCCCGCCCCAATATATTGTTGAACCAATGCAGCATTTCTAAGTAGAAGACTTTGTCTCTGAATATGGTATAGAGAGTAAGAGTGCCAAAGAGAAAGAGAGCTGGAAGGATCTGAAAACTGGACAACCTTTGGTGGGGCAAATAAAGGTGAGCAAGCTGGCACAGAGGAATAGGAAATGATATTTACATCGGTTTATTTATTTATTTATTTATTTATTTTATAAAATTTATATGCCGCCCAACTCCCGAAGGACTCTGGGCGGCTTACATCATAAAAAAATAAAACATATAAAAACAATTAAAAAAAACAAAAAAAAAACATCTATATTTAAAATAAAACATTCGCACAACCATGCATGGGCCAATCAGAACAACTATTGGCCCCAGGCCTGCCGGAAAAGCCAGGTCTTAACGGCTTTACCGAAGGTCAGTAAGGTGGGGCTAGTATGGATCTCGGGGGGAAGTTGGTTCCACAGAGTCGGTGCGGCTACAGAGAAGGCCCTCCCCCGCGGGCCCACCAGCCGACACTGCCTGGCCGACGGGACCTGAAGAAGGCCAACCCTGTGCGACCTCACTGGTCGATGGGAGGAATGTGGCATAAGCATTGATCAACACTCCAGCTGAGTTACCATGACATCTGAGCAAGAGAAAGAAAAAGGAAAAAGAAAAAGGCAAGCAGAATTCTTGAAGCGGGGCACAGGAATTGTAAACAGAGTCCAATTCATTGTTAGTCATGGCTCTATGCCCAGAATAAATGAAAGAAATATTTCAGTTCTGCCCTTATATTAGCTAGAGCTATTAAACACACCACATTTACCCTGTTCCCTAAGCAACTGCTTTCGATATAGTGAAAGAAATATAAACTTGTCATCTCCATCCTAAGCATCTGGAAATCAGCAATTGCCTTGTCCCACCTTAAAAGAGAACAAGCATCCAGAATTAAGGGCCATTCACACTCTGTTCCCTTTTCTGCTGAACAGCAGTAATACACATTTGGGGTCAACATTTTTACTCAACGTTGAGATTTCATATTATACCTGCCCCAGGGAAGCCAAAGAAAATCTAATAGAGTCACCGGAGTGCTATTCCCAGACACAGTGCAACAAAGCTTTTGAATCAGCTCTAATGTTACTCATACTCTGTTCTTCCAATGAGGAACGAAGCAAAATTTTGTTCTAAGGTGACCCGTAACTTGTTATGCCCTGAAGGTACTCAATAAATGCTGTTTTTCCTCAACCATTTTTCCAGGTAGCAGTGACCTCAGCATCTTCTCTCCCCCTCCCAAAAGAGAGAGGTGGGGTGTGGGGAACAACTGGTCACTTGCATACTGAGGGGGAAAAATAGGTCAATATACTTTTAAGACTTTATTTTGCTGCTTTCTCAGTCATTCTTTGAAGGAATAGCAACCCCAGTGTCGTTCCAACCATCTCTACAAGAGCTATAAAAAAACCTGATTGTTTGCCTACGGAGGTGTGACAGGTTAATGTTCTTCCCCCCAAATGCTTATGTGACTCGCCCTTGATTTGCTCTGAATTTTAGATTTGAAACTCACAACCATCCTTGCTTTGACTCAAGTTTATCTGAGATAAATAAATACAGTTATGCTGTTTTTAGATTTGATTTGAGGAAAAGTATTGCCTGTGTGAGAATCATCAGGGCAGGCTGCTGCTTCATTTTTTTGGCAGCACAGGGAAAATAGAAGAGTGGCGTTTTTGTTTTGCTGTTGTTTATTTATTTATTTTTTGAGAACATATCCTTCAAGGCTTCCACTGCAGTATATTTTGAAATATCCTTCCCTTTTAAAGGAGATGAAGGAGGGGTAATTCTAAATTGTAAACCAGTTTGACTCACTCAGGAAGAATCAATGCATAAAGTGCCTACCTAAAAATAATTCCTTACTTTTCCATGTTGCCAAGTTTATCATGAAACCATCTTATCATTTTGTTATCTCTGATCACTTGTTTTTTTTTTTTTTAGGGGGGGTTGTTTTGGCTAGTTGACAAGTCTGATCCCTCCCGGGGGGAAAAATCCCTTCAAGGATTTGGTTGTGTCAGGTTATTTTTTACTTGCAGATAAATGTTAGTTAACTAGCAAGTTGGCACAATCAAATACAATCTTAGAGAGATATAATGCCAATAGAGAGAGGTTAGTATAAGTGAATTCATCATCTTGGCATCCCAGAGGTGGGATTCAGCCGGTTCAGACTGGTTCGAGTGAACCGGTTGTTAAAATTCTGCCCAGTTCGGCGAACTGGCTAATCCCACCACCACCACTGGCTGGCCCTGCCCCGCCCCTTTTTCAGGCCGTTTTCGGCTGTTTTGGGGGGCATTTTTGGGGTGTTTTTCGGGGCATTTTGGGCAATTTTCAGGCCATTTTCAGGCCTTTTGGGACCATTTTGGGGCCATATTTTGGGCCGTTTTTGGGCCATTTCCGGTGTTTTTCAGGCCATTTTAGATGTTCAGTAGTAGTAAATAAATAGAGAGGGAAATTATACCTTGTTGAGGCCTTGGAGGTGAGTGGCTGGGAGACGGGGCTGGGTGTGATGAGTGACATCGAGTTGGCCATGCCCACCCAGTCACATGACCATCTGGCCACGCCTACCTAGCCAGTCATTAGGGCAGAGAACCAGTTGTTAAATTATTTGAATCCCACCACTGTGGCATCCCCTATTCTTAAAGCAATAAAAATGCAGGGCAACACTTGTTTTAACCTGGGGTCTGTACGTTCTGTGCTGAGGAATTGAATACTGTCCCAGTTATGCACAATTTTAAAACACACAGACACACACACACACACACACACACACACAAACACACACACTCTAACACAAAGCCTGGGAAAAGAGCTGTTTTTTAGGGTTCTTTTTATAGTTCAGCACTTTATGGTACACAAATCAAGAACTTGAAAAGTGATAAAATCCTTAGAAAAGATTTGTGAAATATTATTTTTTGTAATAATACAGTATATAATGCTGCAACATTATTAGATGCACAAAAATGCTAAGACTCTGAAATACCCACGGTGGGGGAATGGATGGTGAAGATGACAGAATTAGAAGACTTGGGAAAATTGACTTATCTTGATTAAAAGAAAAGGCCGATAATCACATTTATTAGTGACTGGAAATGTCTTACGGACTTGGTGTGAGTAATGTTCTAGAAGACAGTATTTTCAATATTAAGCAAAAATTAAGAACATGGGTGTATAAACTCAAACTGAAAGGACGGAAATTCAAACATTCAGAGTTGTGGATGATCCATCACTGGTGATTTTCAAGGGGGGTTGGAAGGACAACCATTTGTTCAGAATGGAATAAGGACTCTGCCATAGGCATGAGGTTGGACTAGAAGACCTCAAGGATCCCTTCCAGCCCTATAATTCTACTTGAGTTGGTGACAATTCACTGGGAATAAGGCTGTAGGTGATTAGCCAGAAGCTACAGCTGCCCCAAAACACAATGGCTCAAATAGTTAAGGGTGCCTCTTAGTTCACCTGAATAATACCACTCCAAGAAGAGTTGTACTTATTACTAACAGGTACATTTCGAGATGCTGGCTTTCAACTTTCAAATCCTACCAGGTTCAGGATTGAAATTTTTTGTCAGTACCTTCTCCCAGTGGCATATGTCTACCCATCCAATATGAACTAACATGGAGTGTTATTTTTGAAAGGCTGTTATGATCAGACATTGTGAAGATAGGCCTTCCATTGCTATTTCTTTCCATTGGAAAAGCTCCCTATCCACGGTCAGATCAACATTTGCCATTTGCAATGATTCAGACTTGGCTAGGTAAAATAAGATAAATTGTTATGGTCTTTAACCATAATAGACTTGGCTATTTCAGCAAGTCATTTAAAGAAGTGATTGAGGAAATGATAGTCCTCAAACAGATGTGGAATCAATATTATTACTTTGTTGTAATTGTAATTCTTATTTTTGCTTTAGCCATTCTTGTTTATCCCAATGGGGTATATACTCTGCATAGAATTGTTTGTGAATGGAGCTTATATAAGTAAATAAATACAATTCTGTTGGCTACAATCATCTCCACACAACACTTATATTGTCTCATAGAAATATAAAGCTGCATTTTGCTCCTTTACTATAAACATATCACATTAGATATTAAAACTTTTATTTACCTAGGCTGGCTGTTTGGTAAAGTTGTCATTAAACTTGCATTCTATTCCCATTACCCATTTATTGTACCCATTACCCTAATCAAGGCCTTTAAGAGCAAAGTCACTGATAAACATTCTTCACCATTTATTTTTCCAGTTTGGCTTCCCTGGAGCTTGTCGAACTCAAACTTCTAATTGAGGTCTTCCAGATACCCTGCTGAGTGTCTTATACCAGTCAGTGATTGGGAGCAGGCTGGTATAAATGGAGATCAGCTTATGCTTGTATATGCTCAATCAAAAAGCAACATTTATCCTAGTAGGCAAAGCCCGACACCTGAATTTCAATTCATCTGGAAGCGAATCCTGCTGATCAAATGATCAAAATGTGGGCTGTTTAATTTAATCTATTAAACCTATTTAATCTCTCTGGATTGAGAGTAGGACAGGACCCTCTTATAAGAACACTGGACACAGAGTGCCAAAGTGACTCACAAGTCTCCTCATCTTAGCAATAGCAATAGCACTTAGACTTATATACTGCTTTACAGTGCTTTACAGCCCTCTCTTTAAGCGGTTCACAGAGTCAGCATATTGCCCCCAACAATCTCGGTCCTCATTTTACCCACCTCGGAAGGATGGAAGGCTGAGTCAACCGTGAGCCGGTGAAATTTGAACCGCCGAACTGCAACTAGCAGTCAGCTGAAGTAGCCTGCAGTACTGCACTCTAACCACTGCGCCACCTCGGCTTCCTGTTTTTGAAAGGCTAAAATAGGTAGTAACACCTACAGATATATACTGTAGAATCCCCCAACCATAGAAGGATCTTCATTCTGCTTGCTGAAATACCTTCTGCTTGGCTGTTTTAGAAACTGGGAGAATCCCCTGCCAGGACCTCTGTGGCCTTGCAATGCCAATTTAAATTTAAAACTACTGAGTATAAGAGCCATGGTGGTGCAGTGGTTAGAGTGCAGTACTGCAGGCTACTTCTGCTGATTGCCGGGTACCTGCAATTTGTCAGTTCGAATCTCACCAGGCTCAAGGTTGACTCAGCCTTCCATCCTTCCAAGGTCAGTAAAATGAGGACCCAGATTGTTGGGGGGAAGAGGCTGACTCTGTAAACTGCTTAGAGAGGGCTGTAAAGCTCTGTGAAGCGGTATATAAGTGCTATTGTTATTGCTATGTCCTGCTCTTGTGCTCATTTTACAGAGACATTAGCACTGATCTTACCCTCATTCCTTACCAGGTTGCCAAGCTGTACTCTAACATTTGTCAGATATTGAATGCCAGCTGGAGCCAATCAAGTTTGACTTGGCTTATGCTTGACTGTTGTTTCTAACTTCCCGTTACTCAATTTCACAGCTTTT
The DNA here is from genome assembly GCA_003457575.1 of Thermophis baileyi. Taxonomy (NCBI): domain Eukaryota; kingdom Metazoa; phylum Chordata; class Lepidosauria; order Squamata; family Dipsadidae; genus Thermophis; species Thermophis baileyi. Next base: position 278,107 of record QLTV01002002.1, read on the forward strand.
GTTGCTGCAGCTCATTCTGTTAGTTTTTAGATAGGGCAGTATTTTATCTAACTATATTATATTCAAAACTTAAACTTTAATTACTTTTTAAATAGTTAACCATATATTTTTTTTTTTACAGATCTTGATTTTATAGCAATGCTATTGCTTTTATCTCTGCATCATTTAATTGTACGATAAATGTCCCTATGGCTTTTTATATGTAGACTCCTTTTATGTTATAGTTAAAAGAATGTTGTAGTCTCTGTATTTTTATTTTATGCTTGTCAAAGACTGAAATAAAGGTATTACAGTATATCATATTGTACAATCGAGGCCTTCCAGGTTTTTGACTATTTAACAATATAACGATATTTTATCTATTTCATTGGCTCTGGCTTTTCTATCTGAATTTGTCAGAAATACAGCATCTTGTAATTACTGCTAACTTCATCTTTCTTTCTTTGGTTTGAAATTGTTCAGTGCTAAATGCCTTTTTTTTTTTTTGTTCCCATTTCTTCCATAGGATTATGTTTGAAGTAGTCCAATAAAAATCAGACATTTAACCAGCTTTCGAGCAAGGACTGAATTTGAGACTTTCATCAAAAGAAGTATACTATCAACCTTACCCTCTTGACTCCTACAATACTTCAGTTCCACTTCCCTGATCTCAGGATCTAAATTTACACTAATCTTTGAATTGAAAGGCTAAAGGTCCAGATCTAATCCTTACAGCAATCCTTTTGTAATTTTCTCTCTCTCAAAGCAGAATGTATTGTTTCAATCTTCAATATCCCACAATATAATCTCCCTCCCAACAGTCACACTTCCCCCCCTCTCTTATAGTGAAATACCCACAGTCAGAATTAACCATGTTTAACCATTTATTGAAGTTTGCTTGACAGTTCTTCCTCCTTTCAGTAGCTCCTGGTAGAAGATCAGGATTAAAGCATGTAGCTTTATCAAGTCTTAAGTCAATCTACCAGTTTTTAATTATTGATTGTTAATTTTTTAATTTATTTATTTAGGTTGTGAGCTGCTACGGGGATTCAATTTTTGACTAAAAAGGCAGAATAACAGTATTTTAATAGTAAGGAAGTATGTTTCTGTAACCTACAATAAATATTAACTCATCTTTATAGGAACCATTAATATAGTCCTACAGGGAATGACATCATGTGATTGCAAACTTTCGAATTGTTTCTCCCTACTCCCAAAGATAACCAATATCATAATTTATCCCAGCAAGATGGTTCAGTTTGTGTTTCTGTACCTCGACTATCAACAGAAAGTTTAAAATGTTAATGAATGTGGAGTTTTATTTGCTGGAAAGATTAGGATTTTAGCCACTTAGCTATTTCTCTGCCCGTTTCTTAATATTCCCAGAGAGTTCAGGGCAATATTTTAAATATTTAAAACAAAATACTCAAGACTCTTTGTAAGCAAAAAGTGTGTGTTAAAAAGTCAGGAACAATTGTTCTGAAGAAATTGTGCTCCTTCCTAAGTGAATTAAAAAGTATTGTGTTTGTACATGAAGAAAAAGCAGCAGCAGCAGCAGAAAGAAAAGGAGGAGGAGGAGGAGGAGGAGGAGGAGGAGGAGGAGGAGGAGGAGGAGGAGGAGGAGGAGGAGGAGGAGGAGGAGGAGGAGGAGAAGAAGAAGAAGAAGAAGAAGAAGAAGAAGAAGAAGAAGAAGAAGAAGAAGAAGAAGAAGAAGAAGAAGAAGAAGAAGAAGAAGAAGAAGAAGAAGAAGAAGAAGAAGAAGAAGAAGAAGAAGAAGAAGAAGAAGAAGAAGAAGAAGAATTTTCAGACATCACAATATCTAAGCAAGTTCCATATTCCAACAACTGGATTTTTGGTTAAATATGGCATTGCTCTACTATTGTCTTCCCTGCACTGAATGGGACTGCTCTGCCTAGTAATTGCAACTGCATCAATTGTGCCAAAAGGTTTTAAAGAAAATTGCATGCTCATTTTGACACAGGCAATCTGCACCAACCTTTGCTTCTCAATTTAAATGTTGAATTGGAGCTATAAACCTTTTTGATTTAAATGATGTCTTGTTCTTCAGCTATCAAAACTCAAGAAAGAAAAAGGCCATAAAAATTCCATCTCCTTACTTTGTTTTGACATAGTTATGCATATCTTCTCTAGATCAATAATTGCTTTTTGAACTTAAACATCTCTTACTTCAATATTTGCGCTTCTTTCAGTTTTCTAAATGGACTCTTCTAATTAATTCATAGATACTTGCACATTCTTCTTGTGTATATTATAAAAAGTCACTTGATTATTCATTTTTCTTCAAACTTCAAGGCTTGTAAACTATTGCAAGCATGGTAGTTTATTCCGGACTCAATTGATTAGGCTGAGATGCCTCAAGCCTGATTTTGATTTATGCTTTAGGGACCCAGATAACAGGCAGCATTAAAAGATTTCAAAATATATATATATAATGTTATTTATAACCATTCTGTACATGGTTCTAATCCCATGATTCTTCAATGAGAGAGAAAGAAAATATCCCAAAAAATCTCTTATATAAATGAATTAAATAAACATTGACCTCCAATCTAGAAAGTGGACAGAGACCAGAAAATCCTAGGAAATTCAAACCCTGAGTAACCAGTCAGGAGCAGAAAATCCATTTCTCCTACAGTTGGGCTTTAAAAACAGACCAAAAGCAAATAAACAAAAACCCATCAATCAACAACAACAACTCTAGGAGGGTTGGTTAGTCATAAGAAAGTAACATCTATGGAAATGTTGAGTTAGATGTAAATTAGGATTAGTCTTTTATGAGATGCAGTAATTTCAACAGTTTCTTTGAATCCTGGGTTTTATTTATTGTACTCAAAATGTGTTTGCGCATATTCTTGTATGGAAGATTAGCTGTTAAAGTTTTATATTTCCCTTTCCTTCATTGTTTTCAACTCTCAATCCCTTAACTTTAATCAACATGATAAAGGACTTACACCTGCTTCTATAATAAATGTTCATCTCATTTTTTTTATACAGAAGCTTGCTTGCCACAGACCTGCTACTCCTCTGGTTATAGAAAAGGAGCCAACATACAAATTCCCTGTGTGTGATTGTGTGAGTGCACACTCTACTACTACTGATATCACACTACCCAATTTACACAACTGAAATTCTGAAATGAATTTAACTGAAATTCCATATATTAATTACCCATATGCCAAGTCAGCTATTTGTTTTTTCAAAAACATAAAATCTGGTCAATATACCCCCTATATTCTGGTGGTTTGTGGAGCTGGCCATTGAAACAATGTTCCTTCTTTTATGGTTTAAGTGTGTTTATCAGGATTATGAATGCCAACCTCAACATCCATTACAAAAGTGAAAGAAGGCTGGCACATACATTTTTATTGGACCAGAAACTCTAAAAAAAAAAAGTTGTTGAATGGAAGTCCTCCCCTGATGTAACTGTAGATGTGAGGGCTTATATTGCAATGAATTGCATTTATATTGTAATGAAAGTGGAGTTTGGCTAGACGCAATCCTGTTCTTTTGGCCATGTGTTCTCAAAAGGCTTTTCAGAGCCAAGGCAATAACACTTTTAATTAACATATGGTGAAAAGTTTGTTTCCAGTTTCATTTATAAGGAAATGACAACTATTCCAAAGACACAAGCTACTTGGAATAAAAAGCCCGACTCTTATTTTTCAGCAGTTTGAAAAATGTGGTGTTTTGTGGCAATTTTTAATCAGAGCCCTTGAAATCTGATATTTTTACAGACCTCGTGAACTGAACTGTGGATGTCAAATTTTGTATTATTAGCTCATTATTGGATCCAGTTTTATAACTAAATAAAAGTTGATAATAGGGGGAAAAAACTCCTTTAAAGCTGAAGAGAGGTTTTCATTATCCTTGAATGTTTGTTCATATAGAGGGGGTTTTTTTATGACATCATTTTGTTCTATTGAAAGGATGATCGCTTTGAGGGGAAAAAAGACAGGTCTTGTATGGGCATATCTCTATTCTCCTTACAAAGTATTTTATACTAACTTCCACAGTGTGAGTTGTCCAATAGCAGTGAAAGCAATTCTCAGTACAAAAACTAACACTTCCATAAACACCATGACATGTCTAGTCTGGGTAAATGGACACAAGGAGAAGCAAACAATCCTTGCATTCAATTTATTTGAATGGTGGCATTACTGCTTATTTTGCACAGAACTTTTAAAGATGACTAGAAAAAAAAAGAATTTAAGCAAAGGTGATAAACGAAAAGCTCAAAACTGCCAGGGGGCTGACTAATAGAGTGTGGAAACATTAGATAGAGAAGATATAATAGATAATTGTTATTAGTCTGCCAAATGTTTTGTTAGCTACCTTTCTTTGTATAACAGTGTTGTTTTATACCTGCTGGGCTAGTGCTTTATGAAAACTTTACAAAGGAATCTGAAGGGAGAAATTTCAAGAGGTACAATAAGCACAGCCAAACTGTTTTCCTCAGCTGGAGAAGACGGTTTGAACAATCTAATGAATCTCTACTTAGTAGAGCCTACTAAGTCCAGTGCAATACATTACTATGCAAGCATATACCTAAATTGTTTGTATTTAAATTAGACATGCCTCTTCCTTTATGATGTCATTGATTGCCTTTGAAACTCAATATTGAACTGATGATGTATACAGAACATCTTTGCTGCAATCCAAAGCTTACTGTATTTTTTTGCTAAATTACTTAGGGTAGTCTTGAATGTCAAGCACATTCAGATATCATGTTCACTCAAATCAGTTCTATTGTGAATTTTGAAGAGGAACTAGTGTGGCTAGAATTTTGTAGAGGAACTATAGAATGAATTTTGAAGAGGAAATATGGATGGAAACTAATCAAGGAGAGAAGCCACCTAAAATTAAGGAGAAACTTCCTAATAGTGAGAACAATTGATCAGTGGAACAGCTTACATTCAGAAGTTGTGGATGTTTTATCATTGGAGGCTTTTAAGAAGAGACTGAACAACCACTTGACTGAAATGGTTTAGGGTCTCCTACTTGAGCAGGGGGTTGGACAGGAAGACCTCCGTGGTCCCTTCCAGCTCTATTATGTATTGAAGTATTGAAATGGAGATGATAATACTTGAAAGCCCCATGGTAAATGATAACTTATAAAAATGTAGAATTATTCACAATCCAATAAGCAATAAACATAATAAAAGCAAAGGGAAAAGCAAAAATAACCTAATAATGCTTGTTATTAAATATTTTAGCATAAAGGAAAGTGATTTACATTTTAAAAATGAAGCATAAACTTAAAAAAAAGAAATACCATAAAGTATCATGCATTCAATACACTTGAAATTTGTGTATAAATAGATGTGTGTTTTGCTGTCCAGAAGAACATTCTCATTAGACATGATCTCAAGGATATTCCACAATACAGAGACCATTGTGGGAATAAAATGTCTCTGGCTACTATAACACAATTGTAAAATGACTGTTTTATGGGATTGATTAATAGACAGAGACAAAAGAGGATTTACTTTTGTAGTCTAATTATAAACTGATGAATTCTTTACAACCAATGGAAATATCTTCAGTGTGGCTTTGTAGCAAATAAGCAATGAGTAGAGTACTTTGAGTAATAATACAATGTATGTACAATTAACACACATGTTAAGTATTATGACCATTTGGCAGGTATCCAAATGAAAACAGGAGTTAGGAGTCAGCTCCATTGTTTGGACATCATTACAAAAAAAACAAAACACCATCCTTTCTCCATCAACCATGCCGGAATATCACAGACCAAGCTTTCTTCACACCCAGAGACAGCTTAAGTTGATTCCATGGGTGACCTATAGAATTAGAGAAGAAAAGTTAATAGTTGTCCCTCCTTAAGCACCATATAATTTTCTTAATTTGTTTTAATCGAGTATCCCGAGATGGATTTGTTAGGTGACCCTAAGATAAGGGTTATTTTATGCTAATTCATGCCATCCTGTGTTTGCGTATATCTATATGATTTGTTATGGTTTGAAATAAAGTTTAGCAGAAACCTATCAATTCTTCCTGGGATATTTGAATGGAGCAGTAATGGACACACTATTGTGTCATGAGGGTGCAAGGTGAGGGCCTATTAGTATCCTGCAAGAAAGAAGTTAAATTAGCTAAAGTTTCCAGCAACACAGAGTACTGGTTACACTTGTTTTATATTACAAAGATTTGTGAAAGAAACTATGGGTACACTGATTTGGTGCACACTCATATACCTCATTCCTATGTCCTTAGATCTATTTATGCCTTTTGTGAATGCAAGGACATACATAGGGACTGTGTTTCTACATGAGTCATGCTCTGGATTTGTCTCCTCTGAATCATCCTTCAACAAGATTCAGTGTCAGACTAGCCACAGCCTACTCCCTAGGAAAGAAAGACCCTTGACTCCATAGATATTATAGAAAAGGTACTTTTACCAGAGGTGCTGAGTTCAGTGTGAGCGAGGCAAGCTCTGAAGAAAAACCATGTGAAAGTCATGTATTGAAAGCAATCCCCAATGTCCAACTCCCCCTGGGAGAATAGTCCAATCAGGTTCTGTTCCAATGTTTTGGGAACCTGGTGCCTCCGGTGCCACAGTAAATTCCTTTCCCGGGGCCAGGCTCAGTTTGGCACCTCTGGTTCCTGTCAGTGTTCATATTCCCCAATTTCCCACAGCATTCTTTCATACCTCCAGCACTCTTCCCCTCCCAAATGTCCCCTCCCCCCGTTATGGCCGTTAATAGCGAGCTTTAAAGCAAGTGAAGATAGGCAGCTGACATTCTGTCATTTATTTTGTATCAGATATGCCCATATTTTTCAATATATTCAATATATAGTGTATGTATGTATGTATGTATGTATGTATGTATGTATGTATGTATGTATGTATGTATGCATGCATGCACGCACAGTTACAATTCATTATACTTGGCAGATTTTATCATCCTATAGACAGAGAGGCCTGTTGCATGAATTATCATATTTCAGAGACACATTTACAGCAACATTATATACAAGTGCCTAGCAGATCAACTCTTTGAAAAAGAATGTTTATATCTGCCCTGAAAAGAAAGTCATCTGAAAATATGCAATCAAGTTTGCTCCAAATGGATGAGATTTAACAACTGTGCCACAGTCACCAGGGGTTAATTATTTATTTAAACACATTCTCTACTGAAATGTAATGTACATGTAATGTAATGTAAATAAAACTTTTTATCTTATCAGAAAGATCAGAAATGCAAACAGCATAGCTGCCTTTGATAATTGTTTAGTTACTTAACTTGACAAGAAAAAAAAAATCTATTTTATCATGTTGATGCTGCCAGGGGCTGTAGTGATAGGAAAAAAAAACAGAAACATGTGAAACCTATCTGCACTGTTCCAAATGTGTATTCAAGGTTAGAAAGCTCTTAATTTAAAATATTTATTATTCCCTAGAGAAAGAGGAAAACAGTTGGGTTATAATTATAAGGGGGTTATTTGGGAGTGGGGTTATCTTGCATGACTCCATGTTCTTTCTAACATTGCCTCTCCTGATCTCAGAGGACAATAACAAACAGTTCGAGAGTGGAATAAGATAAACAGTCCATCAAGTCCTAGAGATCTTCCAATACATACAATATTAGATTATCCCTCACCAGGCTTAATTCTAGGAAATCAATTTAGAATAACATACCACCATCTTATAATCTAGATAAAGAATGGTGATTAAGATGGGTAGTCACCATTTAATAACCACAACCAAACAGATCACACAGATCCAACAAAACCACTTCCAGGAATTCAGTTGCCTGGAAAAATATGGAGCCATGCCAGAGACCATGCCAGAACTAAGGCAAAGCTCTTTAAGTGGGGAATGGCCAAAATTCTGCAATGCAACTATGGTGCACTGGAACAAATTGTAACACATATAGTTCAAGAATGTCCCTAACCCTCAGGAAATTTCAAAGCACCTGGGACAATCTCACCTCAGCCAACCAGAACCAGTTAGATGGTTAGCTTTCTTAGATATCGAATTACAACATCTATCCCATTGCAATTCTATGGCTCTATATTATGGTGATTTTATTATGGTTTTATCTTAATTTAATATATTATCTCCTAGATTGTACTGTCCACATACTGTATGTTATACACTGTATATCTTTGCTGATGCTTTATTTGAACTAAATTTGTATATCAGTGATTACATCACCTAGTGATGCCATATGCTAAATAAATAAATAAATAAAATATTTCCATGAATAGGAGCCTTAACGATGTTGTAATATAGGAAGAACTGCAAAATTCCTGATGTTTTTAGTTTTTGTTGCCTGTATTAGGCCTTGATTTTTTTTTTCATCATGTCAATCTATTGCAGATGACTTGGAATTGGATGTAGGATCAGATACCGGTGACCTTGCAATAAAGATGCAGTGCCATCAGTCCAAAGCTCTAATGGCACGTCACTTTGTCTGTCATTTCTTTCACCAGTGCTCTTCTTGTCACATCTGAGAGTTTTTACCTGATCAGAAATGAACTGTTCTATTTTTGAAACAAAACAGTCTTTTAATATATTTGTTTCAATAGCCAATATATTACTCTGTTCTGGCATTTTCAATTTCAATACAGTATTTATTTGTTTAAAATTCCAAAACTGATCATGCATGAATATCTAAACATCTTGTAAAGAGGGAAGTGATTCAGAATAACAGAATAAAAGAGTTGGAAAGAGTTGGAGGTCTTCTAGTCCAACCCTCTGCTCAACTAGGAGACCTTATACAGAGGTGGGTTCCTACCGGTTCTATCCGGTTCTTTAGAACCTTTAGTAAACCGGCGATGACGTCATGGAGCCGGTTCTGTCGGTGTCTCCGTGGGTGCTGCCATCTTGGATTTTGCTTCTGCGCATGCGCAGAAGCTAATTTTTGATTGCTGCGGGGGCGCGCACGCAAAGCGCACACGCACGCCCGGTGCGACCCTGAACAAACCAGCAGCAAAAGGATCCAGAACCCACCCCTGACCGTATACCATTTCAGACAAATGGTTGTGCAATCTCTTCTTAAAAATCTCCAGTGTTGGAGCACTCACAACTTCTGGAGAAAAGTCGTTCCAGTGATTAATTGTTCTAACTGTATGGAGATTCTCAGTCATCCAGGTCATGGTTGTCTCAAAGGTGCTTTTTCAAGAGGAAATTGGACATTCTTGTTTGCCTTAAAGATGTTTCGCTTCTCATCCAGGTAGCTTGGAATGAACTGAAGAAGTTTCTTGGATGACAAGTGAAACATCTTCAATGAAAACAAGGAAGTCCAGTTGCCTCTTGAAAAAGCACCTTTGGGATAACTGTCAGGAAATTTCTCCCTTAGTTCTAGATTTGTTCTCTCCTTGATTAGTTTCCATTCATTGCTTCTTGTTCTGTCTTCAGATGCTTTGAAGAATAGATTGACTCCCTCTTCTTTATGGCAGCCCCGTAAATATTGGAACACTGCTATTATATCATCCCTAGACAGGAAATGCTGGGGATATGTTGATTTAGAACTGAAGAGCCATGTCAACAAGAATATACTTCTTTCTTGCACAAAAGCCATAATACTCAGGATACATAGGCACATAGAAGATCTCTTGCTGTACCAAATGGCCAATTTGTTTGCAATTTCTTCCGTTCATGTGGCATAAAACTAAAATCCAACAAGCCAGGAGGAAAAACAGATATAACAATGTGGAACACATTCATGTTGTGTTTTTGTAATGTGAGGAGGCAAATAAAGTATTTGTTGAATTAGAAATTGAAACCCATGGGAGAAAACAAAATCGTAAATGAAGTGGCTGAAGAATCTGCAGCATTTTAGAATTGTAGTGTAGGAGAATTCCAGTCTTGACTGATCTTTCATATTGCAGACATCCAAATGCAGAGCATTTCAAATTCCCTGAGGCAAAATGCAGAAGAGAATGAGAAAGACTGTGTTTGTTCAGAGTCTGTAGCTAGGAATGTAAGAGAAATCTATTTTGGCTTCCAAAGAAGCAAAATCACATGGGCTATCAAAATAATGATATAAACAGGCAGCAATGCTGGCAGACATCCTTCCCTCTGTTCAAAAATTTCCAAAGAAAGAAACATCTAAAAGCTATGTCAACAAGGCATTGGGGAGAGCGGTACAAGATATACAGATTTTTAAGCAGGTTTTTTTTTTAAAGCCAAATAATGATGGAGTGGAATAATAAGTAAACAGCTACGGATCAAACTTAGGTATGTGCATCTCTAATTTTGAAGATTTAGGTTTGTGTCCATGCATGTAAAATATATTTTGAAAAATGCATACACACCTCAATTACAAGTGTCATCCTTTTTGTCACATGGGTTTTTGTGGGTAGAGTGACATGCATGTCATATTTATTTATTTAACGCAGGGGTTGGCAACCTTAAACACTCAAAGAGCCATTTGGACCCATTTCCCACAGAAAAGAAAACACCGGGAGCCACAAAAACCTTTTGACATCTAAAATGAAGATAACACTGCATATATCGTTTTTTACCTTTATGCTATGTATAAAAAAACTATAGTGTGTTGCATTTATGTAATCAATGAACCGCTACATAGAAAACAAATTTTTATTTCTGCATGCAACAAAAACATTTTGAACTCCAAAAAAAAAAGATGGGTCGAAAAGCTCAATAAATCGCGTGCTGGCAGATGTCCCACATTGGCGATTGTGACACATGTTTTGAGTGATAGGGAGCCGCAGCAGAGGGATGAGAGATCCACATGTGGCTCCAGAGCCGCGGGTTGTAGATCCCTGATTTAACGTATGGCATATCATATATGGACTAGCAATATATATTGACATTTCAACTAGATTAGTGGAACCCAATAAAATTTAAATGTTAAAAAGATCTATGTTCAAATATCAATGCCTAGGCCATCTAACAATTGAAGCTCAGATTATTTATACTAAAATAATCAGATACTATATACTGTGTATGTATGTATGTATTACACACACACACACACACACGCACACGCATGTCATATTTACCGGGGACATGACAGGCTGTGGCAGTTGCACATTGGATCAGCACCTTGGATCAGAACAAACAATACTGCTCTGCATAGTTAAATAGATTGTAAACCAGCTTCCTACTCTCCTGTATGCTATATGGTGCTCAGAACTGATTGGAATGGAGCAACATAGAAAAGCCAAAAAAACAAACAAATATGGATTTCAAAGATACAGGTTATTTAGCAGGCCACATTGTGGGCAACTATATATAGAATACCAACCAACCTTGATATATCATAGCTACTAAAAATGTCTGAAACGGTTGACCTCTGACTAAATATATGTATCAATTACACAGCATGGATACGGTTCATAGTCCCTTACCTATACATTTATCTCTATCTCCAGTAGCATTTTTCATTGATCAGGAATGGAGACTGTGTGGTCCTTTAGATACTGCTGGAACTATAGTTCCCATCCTGGCCAATGCCTAAGGAAGTTATGTTACTGTGGGTGAGGTCATCCATAGATTAGGATTTGCAATCATCAGTATGGTATCCAATTATACCTATCAATCCCAGACTAGTCAGATAAGGTTTGTTGAGTACTTAGAGACTACATGGGCCTCAATGGGGAAGAACTGTCTTAATTCTACCAAGTCTGAGTGGAAGTTATTATTAGGGCCACCTGGATATGGGAATATTCCATCTGAAACCTCAGATGGGTTTGACCTTCCTCACTCAAGGATGGTGCATAATTTTGGGTCTTCCTGAACTCACAATTTCTGCTGGATAATAGGTGGCAACTGTGGCCAGGAGAACTTTGCACACTCTATCTGGTGTACCACTTGCACACTTTCTTGGACTAGGATGCCATTTGAGATACTCATTCATGGTCTAGACATCTCATGGCTTGACTATTGCAATGAGCTGTATATGAGGTTGCCCTTGAAGACCACACAAAACATTCATCTGGCCCAGAATGCATTGGTATAGGCAGTGATGGGCATGCCTCTGTATACCCATGTGAATCCCTACTTCTTGATCTGTATCAGTTAAAAAATTCTTCTGGGTGCATATCAAGGTGCTAGCCATGACCTACAAAGCCCTACATGCCATAAAACCTGGATATCTCTCACAATGTCTGCCCAGCTAGTATGAAGCAACAGGACTGGCACAGTGCAGATCTCTTCAGTTCAACAGTGTCATCTATTCATACCCAGAAGACATACTTTCTCTCTTATGGTTCTTGTCTCTGGAATAAGATTCCATCCAGATATCCATGTGGCTCTCACTCTTCCAGGACTTGGACTATAGTGGTCCCTGACAACTTTGTTTGGGAATTTGGGGATTGTTAGCCAAACTCACCGTTGGTACTTGTTCTCTTTTATAGCATTTTATATTGTATTTTTTTTCTTTGTTATTTCTATTGGACACTGCCCAGAATCAATTAAGAGTTTGGTATTGACATCTGAAGAGCTCGCTTCTCCATCTACATTCATCTAGGACTTTCTTTTCTGTTTTCAAACTAGGAAAAATCTCAGTTGGATTATGGGTCCAGCTGTGAGTGGGAATGGTAATTTCAAGTGTCTCTAAATATTTGATATTAAGTAGCTTACATTGAAGCATCCTTTACAACTCCAAAATGTGTTTTGATTGATTAATTCTTGAGGAATGTATGTGATTCCTTCCACCTCGTCCCTTTTCTTCATGTGATCCCCATTTAATATGGTATAATTCCATCCAGAGCTTCCAAATCCCTTAAATAAGATGCAGCATGATATATGCATTGACTCAAATGCGTTTGACTTTCATGTGACAGTGGAAATGTATCCTAGAGCTCAGTTTTCTGCATACCATTTTATCGTCAATGTCTTCCTTTCACCTCTAAACATGATTTATTAAGTGCCAAGATGATCACCTTCAGAAAGTTCCTGTGACCCTACAAGATGCATACCATTGATCATTTGTCAGCAGAAATGCAGCTGTGCTAATTATGGCTCTTTCTTGTCCTTCTTACTTACATTTCTATGAGTAACACCATTGCATCTCCATCTAATCCTGTAATTTCCATTTTAACGCATGAGCATCAACCAATAGCCCTTCCCTATATTCATTACTCCAGTCATAAGGAGTATGCCCTTTGTGATAGGCCTGGATCAAGAAACACACTTCTCAAGAATAACTGGAACAGAAATGATAAACAGTAGCAGGACTGTAGACTCATAGGATCATAGCACTGGAAGGGACCTTGGAGACCTTCTAGTCCAACCCCCTGCTCAGGGCAGGAACCTTTACCATCACAGTCAAATGGTTGTCCAGTTTATTATTGAAAACCTCAGTGATGGAGCACTCAGAACCTCAGAAGGCAAGCTATCCCATTCATTAATTACTCTCATTGTCTGAAAATTTCTCCTTACTTCTAGGTTGGCTCTCTCTTTAACAAGCTTCCACCCATTTACTTCTTGTCCTGTGCTTTAGAGAATAAGTCAATCCCCTCTTCTTTGTGACAACCCCTCAAGTGCTGGAAGACAGTTAGCATGTCCCCTCAATCTTTCTTTGATAGGCTAGACATTCCTAGCTCCCTCAACCATTCGTCATACGATTTAGCCTCCAGACCAGGGATGGGCAATTATTTTTCCCAATGGGTCACATGGGAATGGAGGCTATAGTGGAGGGCCAAACTCATAAGGATGCCATGACCATGGCCACATCTGCCATCACTGCCACCACCACCACCACCACCACCACTACAGGCCATAGAATGCCCAAGTCTGCTTCAGACCTTTTATCATCTTTGTTGCTCTTCTCTGTACACTTTCCTGAATCTCATATCTTCATGTATCACGGTGTATCATATCTTTGTATCATGGTGACTAAAACTGGATGCAGTGTATTCCAAGTGCGCTCTCACCAATGCAGGGTGAAGTGGTACTATCACTATCACTTTGATGTCTATGGAGATTCTCAGTCATCCAGGTCATGGTTGTTGGAAAGGTGCTTTTTCAAGAGGCAACTGGACTTTCTGGTTTTTCTTTGAAGATGTTTCGTTTCTCATCCAAGAAGCTTCTTCAGCTCCAAACTTCTTGGATGAGAAGCAAAACGTTTTCAACGAAAAACCAGAAAGTCCAGTTGCCTCTTGAAAAAGCACCTTTGGGACTATCACTTTAATGCTTTCCCTCTGTTGATGCAGTCTAGGACAGCATTGGCTTTTTTGGCAGCTGTAGCACACTGCTGGCTCATTTTTAAATGGTGGTCAATTAGGACACCTAGATCTCTTTCACAGTTCCTCCTTGTAACAGTAATAATTTGTAACAAATTGTAAGTTACACAGTAATTTTAGAAACCTCTCTTTTCCTTTCCTTCCCTCTTATAGTGTTCTTCAGTGAGTTAGGGTGAAGTCAACTTGAGTTTTAGTCTTAAAAATTCTTCATTTCCCAGATTTAAAACCTGTTTTGTAATCACCTCATAGTTTCTCCAAAGTTACCTTTGAGTCTCTGCTCTGCCAGCATATACACTAACTAAGCACAACAATAGAATTATATTTTAAATAATCAATAAATACTTGCAAAGAGGATTTTTATTGTTCTTTTTGTCTCCTACATGTTCATGTATAGGTCACTGGTTTCTGAATATCTCAGCCTTTGTTGCCTGTTTAATGGAAAAGTCAATGTACTTAGCTACAATACCCTTAATTGCTAAATCATTCCCCCAAAGTGTATTCCATGACTTTCTACCATAATTTATACCTTCCTGGAGTTGTAACCTTTGTTAAAATAATGAATGGCCTTTAATTCACAAACTGTATGCCTCCATAAATTGCAACAATCTCAAGGATACTGATAAAGGGTGTGTTTACAACTCTCCCCGTTTAAAATGGGACGCAGAGACAATCAGTTCAATTGACATTCACACTTTTCAACAGCTAAGTACCGGCGTTACAAAATGGAGATAGGGACAGCCATGTTTTTTAAAATATTAAAAAAAAATTGTGCAAAATATTAAATCTTCTGTTATACAGTAAATATGGAATTTTTATGTTATACAGTAAATATTTTTTCCCTATCCCATTTATAAACTTAAAAAAAAATCAGAGAATGTTTTGTTGTCTGTTTCAAACACTTAATTAATCTTTCTAGAAAAAAAAAAGTTTGGGTTCATACTAAGCATTGATTAATTAATTTAATTAATTATTAATTATTTGATTGGTTATTTAATTGGTTAGGTACTATAAACTAATCACACTTTGATTAATTAATTTGTTAGACTGATTGATTATTGATATTAATTCATTAATTTGTCAGACACTATTTGATTATTGACCATGCCAAGCAAAAACTCAAAAAACTCCACAATCAAACACCCACAAAATGAAGATACCTCTACAAATGACGACAAATGCTATAAATGCAATAAAACCATCAAAGAGGATGAGGAATTCAAAAAATGCCGCATATGCACAAAGTATGCCCACCACACCTGCTGGAAATAAACAAACATGTAGCCAATTTCCTACAAGAATCTTCCACATTTCCTTATTTCTGTCCACCATGTTTACCAATACTGGATAACCTAATTACCAGGTCTGATAGATTCCAATCCTTAGAAACAACCATAAAAGCGCAACAATCATATATTGACTCCATGGAAGCAAGTTTAGAAGCACGCTTCACATCTTTGGACAAAAACATTACAGCACAGAA
>QLTV01002002.1:304524-326324 GCA_003457575.1 Thermophis baileyi
AGGGAGGGAGGGAGGGAGGAAGGAAGGAAGGAAGGAAGGAAGGAAGGAAGGAAGGAAGGAAGGAAGGAAGGAAGGAAGGAAGGAAGGAAGGAAGGAAGGAAGAGTAAAGTAGCCCAACATCATTCAATAGGTTCCCATGTATTGGCTTGAACTAAGTTTCCTTAAGTTTACTTCAACATTTGAAACTGCATCTCACTGACAAATACAGAAAAAAATGTGTAACATGTAATGGTACTTTTAAGAAGAGTGAGGAAAAAATATTAGAATTGTTCTATAGCAAATATCATCCAAGAATGTTTGGCTCAGCTGCAGTTTCCAAGTTTTAAATTTCCATACTACTTTGAGTTATATGACCTAAAGTTATAGGATTGCAAAGGTGAATTTTTGAGGTGTCAAGTGCTTTAAACCACATAAACGGGTTGTTTTTTTTTGAAAAATATGATTATATAGCTTTGAAAGGTCTCACCATTAATTTGCTTTTAATTCTTTCTCCTTTCATCTAAAGTAATAGAACAGCAAGAGACATGAGAGCTGATGCCAAAAAGGCATATAATTTGTAGGGCCAGTAAGTGCTTGAAATTGCTGCAATCTATCATTGTACTTCCCCCAAAAGGGAGGAGAAAAAAAGGAGAAATGCTTGTGCTTTTTTTTTAAAAAAAAATGCTATATAATTTATATATGAGAAATAAAAGGCACCATGAAACATAAATCTCCGCCCTCCATAGTTATATTGAGGAAGTAAGAAGAGAAGATTGCTTTGAAAACACACATCTGACACATTGAAATGATGAACATATGGAAAATGAGAAAAAATAAAACAGCCAGCATGATACTTACACCTTGACCCAAGATATGACTATTAAGAAATAAAGCCTTAATAAACTTTACTCCCTGATTGGTCTATAAGTCTACAGCATATATTCCTATTCAACAAAATGTGCAAATCTGAAGTAATTAGGGAGAAAGAATGCACTCAAGTGGCTAATATTATCATCATAAACTTACTTAAATAAAATATGAGACAGCAAATATATCTATCCATATACACTGCAAGTCATGAGTTCTTCTAAGTTGCATTATCTTACTTTTAATGGGAGTGCAAGACCTTTGGAGCAGCTTGTTTTCCATTTTCAGATCTGCTTTTGATTGACTTCATTGGATCCTCAGGGATGCTTTCTTGCTAGGATTTAGTCTTAGTTTATTGGCCTGATTTGAACCCATTGCAGAAGGATTAGCACAGTGTCATCTTATGGACACTAGGAGAAATAAAATTGGATGTTGTCTGTGTACTTATGCTACCCAACTCCATGACTCTTATGATTTCCTCTCTGTCTCTGTCTCTCCATCTCTCCATCCATCCATCCATCCATCCATCCACCCACCCCCCTCTCCCTCCCTCCCTCTCTCATCTATCTATTATCTATTATCTATGCCAGGGGTGTCAAACTCAATTTCATTGAAGGCCGCATCAGGGCTGTGATCTCTGGGCTCAATTCAAGGTGTTGGTCATTACCTTTAAAGCCCTACATGGCTCAGGACCAGGTTATCTTTGAGACCGCCTTCTACCTCATAGTTCCCAGCGACCGGTAAGATCCCACAGAGTTGGTCTCCTCCAGGTCCCGTCAGCTAAACAGTGCCGGCTGGCAGGCCCGTGGGGAAGGGCCTTCTCTGTGGCTGCCCCGGCTCTCTGGAACCAGCTACTCCCTGAGATCCGGACTGCCCCCACCCTATTGGCCTACCGGAAAGCATTGAAGACCTGGCTTTTCCAGCAAGCTTGGGACCGTTGATCTCGCAATTTGCGAGGTCCTTCCTTGAATGCTGTGTATGTTTGTGATTGTTATTTGTTTTTTTTTTATATTTTATGATGTTTTTAAATGTATTTTCTATACCCTGTTGTAAGCCACCCAGAGTCCTTCGGGAGTTGTGCAGCATAGAAATACAATTAATTAAATTAAATTAAATTAAATCTCAGGGGACCGGGTGTGGCTGACTGGGTGGGTGGGGACAACTGGGTGGGCATGGCCAGCTTGATGCCACTCATGGGGCATGGCCAACTGGATGGGCGTGGCCAGCTTGACACCACTCCCCAAACTGTTGGCATGTTTCCTCTTCGCACTGGGTAGATTGGGCCGAAGCCACACTGGCCCAATGTTTCCACTTTGCACTGGGTAGACTGGGTCGAAGCGACGCGGGTAGACCGGGCCGAAGCAACGCAGGATGGCCCCTTACATTTTCCAGGACAGCCCCACGGGCTGGATCTGACCACATTGTGGGCTGGATCTGGCCTGCAGGCCTTGAGTTTGACACCCCTGATCTATGCTATCTTAGTTTTTGGGGAAAAAATGGGAAGAATATTTCTATAGCACATGTATTTTATATATAGGATTTCCCAGCCAAACAATGAGGAAATATATGTTTATACTTCACAAAAATCTGCCCAAAACAGTACATACCTTGGTTATATTACAATTGGTTTTGTCTTAATTTATCAATCTTGGATACCAAGTTATGAGAGCTATGTAGCCAAAGCAACTGCAAGTATCAGTACATTT
Source organism: Thermophis baileyi (assembly GCA_003457575.1). Classification (NCBI taxonomy): domain Eukaryota; kingdom Metazoa; phylum Chordata; class Lepidosauria; order Squamata; family Dipsadidae; genus Thermophis; species Thermophis baileyi. Next base: position 307,077 of record QLTV01002002.1, read on the forward strand.
GAGAGTAGCTTTTTTTCCCCCATTTTAGAAATAGAAGAGGTCCTTTTTTTAGAAGGCTGATAGCGATGTCACCTGCACTTTTGAATTAACTAGATTATTTAGCCCTACTGCAATCTGGGTTCAGGTATGGATGATCTATACATGTGTGAATGAGATCAAATGAAGTCTTATTAATTCTCCTGATACCCCAGTGTTTTTTGAAGCAATTGATTTTGCTGGGCTGCATCTGTAGACTAGATATGGCTAGCAAGATTGCAAACATTCTATTTCCAGAACTAAATTCAGAAAAAGATATTTGCAGACCAGTGTCCCTTACTGTAGTTAACCCAGTTCCCTTTTTCCATTTTAAGTAAATTGACAGAGTTGTTGGGTGGGTGGTGGAGGACAGGTTACCAAAACTGCAGATACTGTGATTATTTTTCCTTTTCAGGTTTGATGCATGATAACCCATCATGCCATGTCATCTGAAATGATCTCTGGCCATCCTGGACTATCTATGGAATGTCACAACTGCAACCTTGATCAGATTTTAAAAGGGACAAGGATTTGCAGCCCACATTCTTTTCTAGTATAATGAAAGTGTTTGCCATTTGTCAGAGCAGGAGAGACACTGAAGGGACTGAATGAAGAAGCTGATGAAAAAGATCAGTAATGAAGAAATCTGTCAATGATGAAGAAACAGTAGCAGAATCCAGAATCGGTAAAAATATCTGTTTCTAAAGATGTTCACAGCAGAAAGGAAAACAAGAAATTGTGATTGGGGATAATTGTGATGGTGAGACCTGAGTTGCTTAGACAAGAAAATCCGAACCAAGCAAACAACAATTGAGAGTGCGATATTTAGCCCAGAGCAGAAGAGGGAATGACAAAAGGCTAAATTATCATAGGAGTCCCTCGATATTCAGGATTATGTTTTGGATACTAACTTTATTTCTGTTTTCTTCCTGTTTTTAAAACTCTATAATTACGAGAAAGACCTACTAGGGGAAAAAAACACACACACAATCAAATGAAAAATAGAAACGATAAGAGCAAAAGTAAGAGAAGCTAAGAAGAAAGTGAAACTGAGGACAAGGTAAAGTAGTTGAATATAGTTAACCTGAATATAAAATACAGAATAAGAGAATAGGCTATAAAATTAGGGGAAAATTTTTATTTTATTTATTTATTTATTTATTTATTTATTTATTTATTTATTTATTTATTTATTTATTTATTTATTTATTTATTTATTTATTTATTTATTATTTATTTATTTATTTATTTTATTTTATTTTATTTTATTTTATTTTATTTTATTTTATTTATTTATTTTAGCAACATTTGTATGCCGCCCAACTCCCGAAGGACTCTGGGCGGCTCACAGTAAATGATTGAAATAAAATGCAATAAGATCCAGATACTTACAGTCTGCAGATACTGGTTTAAGCTTTCAACAACAACATTTCTAGCAATTTATTTCCTTAACTCCTTAATCTTTAAAGGATATAAAAAATATTTAGATGGGACAAAATAAGATAAGATTGAATTCTAAACATTACAAAACAGTCAGTCTGTTGATCGGAGTGTCCCTCAGTGCACACAACATCTATTTAAGCAGCAGGTGGAAGTAATGGATAGCAAGTATTTGTCTAGTTTTGGCAGTGCTTCCGGATGCCCTATACAGAGGAAAATTGGAATTTATTCTTCCTTTCTTTTTTTGTTTTTCTTTATTCCTTTTGTACTTTTCCTTCCCGTATCTTTTTCTTTCTTAATAATTTTGTCTGCTATAGTTTATTTTAAATAGAAATTTAATAAAGTATATTTTAAAACACCTTCACATTTTCTTTGTTCTTGTGAGTTTCTATCATCTAGCTTGATTTTCTTTTATCATGGTAATTTTTAAATTCCCAAAGATTGGGAGTTGTTCCTGTATTATACGCTTTGCCAATATTTCTTAATATTGTCAGATCTGCCCTCTTCAGCTTCTTCGCTTTGTTGGTATTCTGTCATTAATTGTTAGGGGGGAGAGGGGCAATGGAATGTAGGGAATAGAGATGAGAGGGAAGGAGGGGGACAGGCTTGACAGATGCCAGAGGTGTGAGAACCAGCATATTCCAGTCTTCAAGGGCACCTAGCCTGGGAAAGAATGTGAAATTGCACCAAGTGGCATCCAAGTTGTTGGACAGAGATGGACTGGTGAAGGGGGGAGTGCCAGGGAAAGGGATAAAATGTAGCATTTTGTGTGTTAAATTTATATTTACCAACAAAGAAATAAAGGGTTGTCGGTAAATATAAATTTAACACAAAATAGTTTGTCATGAAAGCAACTGTCTGCAAAGGCTCCTGGATTGTGGCTGAAAGGGAAGCAGCATGCTCCTTCCCATATTTGGCTAGACCAGGTTGCCCTGAAAGGAAAAAAAAAACACAGCATTTTGTGTGGGAACCTCAGATCTAGCCTTTCTTTTGCTGCAACCATCTAACCTTAGTAAAAGAACCTATCACTTCAATCAAATGAAGTCAAAGTTTTTTTCTTTCCTCGGGTCCTGGGCTGGGGCAGACCTCACAAATATTTTCTACTGGCACTGGTACTCTGGAGTTTTGTTGCATTTTATGGTGAGATATGATAAACATTTCCATTCAGCAACTGTATTTTCTTAACATAAAAGTTTTTTTAATGTAGAAACCCAGAGTGGAACCATAATAGATGATCGAAATAGAAACTGAAAGTTAAAAGCTTTTATCGTTTGTTTGAATTTTTCAATTTGGCAGAACTTTATTTAATAGAGATGTGAAAAAGAAATCAAAGATTTCTTTTTGAGTGAAATGTGATGATCTGTCAAAACAGAATCCATTGTGACACAATTGAGTATGTAACTCATGGACGACTCTAGCATTCATACTGAAATATTCACCAGCTCAAATATTGCGCCCAAAAAAGTGCATATTTGAGAAATTGCATAATAAGTGTACAAAAGAGAAATCTATATATACACTCACACATTTTAAAAGTGCAGTGTAAAATTATATTAAGGAAGTTGTGTAAGAAAAGTATCTGATAATGTATTAGAAAAGATAGAGGTAGAACAGGGCTGTCAAACTCCCGGTCCACGGGCCGGATGCATCACATGCTGGCCATACCCATGCCCGGTTTAGCAAAGGGCAAAAAAGTCCCGATATGCCACTGTGACTACGTGAGTTTGACACCCCTGATATAGAGTGCCATTTTATACAATTACAGAAACTTTGACAGAATATCTAAACCTTGAAAGAAAATGATTTAGACTGAACTATTCTTCAATAATTCTTCTTGATTTTCTCAGCACTAATGTGTGCTATCTGGAAGAAGAAAACAAATATTAATTGCTACTTCTGTGATTCCCTGCACAGCTGGAGAATTCCTAGATAGACAGATTGAACTATGCTCATCCTAATAATTTTGCTTATACAGTAGCTTCTGATGCTTCTGTTTAATTTATCATGTCTAAGGTTAACAGCTCAAAGTAACCTAAGTGTATATATCTCACAATAAAATCACTATAGTCCATTAAGGAATGGTGGGATATAAATAATTGAATCACTCACTCAGTTTTAAAAGAGGTTTTTGGTTTTATATATACTGTAGAGCTTAGACATGTTGTTTTATGAAACCAGATTCATTTGCTAAATACAGTTGAGCTAGGACATGTTCCATTGTTATATGGACATCTGAATAACTACCATTTAGAGCTTTATATTCAAGAAACATTATCTTTCTCATAGTAAAGGCTGTAATAATTCTACTAGAGAAAAGTGCTTGCAAGTTAGAATGTATATTGTCCTTCTGAACTTGAGTACTTCTTTATGTCATGTAGTAGTAATTTTCCTATAGAAATGTTAGGATTATGCCAGCCTTAACTTCTTTCCTGGGCTTTTCATCTCATTCTACCCATGCTCTTCTATTCAAATGTTGTAAGAACAGACCTATTCACAGGTTCAATTTTAGGATATATTTTCAGGATATTATTCAAGATGGTTCATTATTTTTCTTCAAAGAAGTATTAGTCATTAAATCCTGACTGGCATATTTTCCCTCAGAAATATGGCAAATACGTCCGATCTGTTGTGAAGCACAGAAAGAGCAGCCGCTAATCCTGATGGCTAAGTCTTTCTGAACAAAATGATTTGTCTTCTCCTTTTTCCCTTGGTAAATCTGCCATCAGATGAGTCACTCTGTACTCTAAATCTGTGATACCGTCAGCTGTACTGCACAAAGCCAATGATTCATCCAGCAAGGTCAATAATATTGATGGTTTGGGGCTGCTGGAGGGAGATCATCCACAGGCACTGGAGTCATTTTCAATCCTCATCATGCCATGATTATCTCCGAAGCACTATTGCAATGACAGCAGCATAGAAGAGGCCAATGTGAACACTATGATTTAGAACAAATGGGACAAAAAGAAAGCATGGTAAAGTAGCTCGGCTTACTGTAGAACAGTCAACATTATTATCAGTCATGCATGTTAATGACAGGACAGATGAGACAACATAGTTGAATTCATGTGGTTGGTGCATTTCATTAATGCAAGGATGTGCTACCTCTTTGAGATACAAAAATGTTCCTGATTAAGGAAACGTTTTATTTTAACTTAATTAAAAAATAGAAAAACGAATTCAAACTTGCTAAAATTTACTATATTCCTTTTTTCCCAATCTTTTTTCAAATTCAAAAGTTAAAATACAAACTCACCACACACAAAAACAAACAAAACGAACAGGATGAAAAGAAAAGAAAAGAAAAGAAAAGAAAAGAAAAGAAAAGAAAAGAAAAGAAAAGAAAAGAAAAGAAGAGAAGAGAAGAGAAGAGAAGAGAAGAGGAGAGGAAAAGGAAAAGGAAAAGGAAAAGGAAAAGGAAAAGGAAAAGGAAAAGGAAAAGGAAAGGAAAGGAAAGGAAAGGAAAGGAAAGGAAAGGAAAGGAAAGGAAAGGAAAGGAAAGGAAAGGAAATAAAAAACGAAAAAAAAAAAAAAAAAAAAAAAAAAAAAAAAAAGAAAAAAAAAAAGAAAGGAAAAGAAAGGAAAGGAAAGGAAAGGAAAGGAAAGGAAAGGAAAGGAAAGGAAAGGAAAGGAAAGGAAAGGAAAGGGCATTAAGGAAAAATAAAATAAAAAATATACACATATATCCCCCCCCAGCTGAATACTGAAAGATATTAGTAGTCCCCCCCCCTTGTGGAACAGCTGTACAATACATGAGCTTCTACATCTCTATTTACCTAAGCAATTTGACATTCAGTCTAGCTATTGTAAAAAAAAAACAACAGTTAACAAGTATGCCTAACAGCACAACTAAACTTCAAAACCCTCTGTTAATAGTCTATTATATTTACCTCACAGAAAGACCATAACAACATATCTAGTGTTACCCATGCAGTCATTGTCTATGGTCCATCCAGGATCAAATATCTTTGATTGATTCTTAATAATAAAATATTACTACATTCCTGTCATATTAAGAACCACAATTTTTAAGACTAATGGTGGGGAGAGAATACTGATGGATTTGGGAACACAAATCTTTATATTAATGGCATACTGTATGTAGAATATTCAAAACCTCAGAAACAGTTCTTACATCTCAATAAAGCAAGCTGTTGTCATTTCAATTTCCACTGCATTTCCATCCACAACAATAAATATATTAACCCAAAGCTAGAACATCTGCTGGGTCCATCAATGAGATATTGCTGATTCCATTGGTCAAGTGCAGCAATAGCACTAGACACTAATATCCCTGTAAAAGCCCTTCAGTGCCTCCAATAAATCATGACTCCAAAACTTTTGGAGAGGACATGAATTGTGAATATGGTCAAGTGTCAAACAATAATTCAAAGTACTTCTAGGCCAGGGGTGAAGAAACTGTGGTCCTCAAAACTCAATGACATCCTAGGCAACAAATAAAGGACTTGCCCAACAGTGTAACAGTATAAGTTTGCTCTCATTTTATATTTCAGCCTAGAGAATTCCTGAAAGCCTGGCACTTTGACAAATCAGCCATCAACAGGCACATAGACATAAACAACATTTAGATACCATTCAAAAGAGACAATCAACAAGGCAAAATGGGAACAAAAAGACCTGAATACCTCCTCACCAGCAATCCACACCCAGATGAGCAAATATTACTACCAAGATTAAGATTAGACCAATGATCAAGGAGCAAACAGTACCCCAATCAAGAGTATTGAGAGCAAACCCCTGTCCCTACTAGCATGCTACTTTCTTCACTGAGCTATAGCTACTAGTCTGCAAGATAATTGACAAGATTAACAAATTTAACTATCTTATTTAACTTTTCTGTCTCTCCCCTCTCCGTCCCCTGACATCTTTCATAGAATCAATTCTCTATGATAATGATCAGCACAAGCCATAGTTTACCCATGTGGAGTGAAGTCATACCAGGTGAAAGTATGAAAGGTCAAACTCCTCAAAATGAATCTAAAGGTCTAAGAGTAAAGTTGGTAAATCAAAGGGGGAACAAGCTTGATACTTCACATTAAGAGGGTTGTTGTTTTTTTTCTTGCCTCTGTATATTTATCTCCTGAATGTTTGTGCCAAAATTTTCTGAATTCTTTTCTGACATTTGGCTTGGGGATAATGAAAGAGAAGGTGACAAACAACATACTATCCCCTCTGGGAGGAGACAAATGCAATTCTCAATAAAGTAGAGAGCTTTAGGAGAAGTAATGATGAGAACAGCAATCATATAAACAACCTTTAATAGTAGTGGAAATAGAGGAGATATTTCAGTAGGAAACAGGAAGAACGAATCAGCTGCAATAAGGTGGGCTTTGACATTTCTTTAAATGTGGTTTGTTTTATTTGATATTTATTTTTGCTTTTAATTTTTTTTTCTGGAAAACAAACAGCTGCAATAAAAACTAATTCATTGATTTCTGTGTTTTTATTTTTTTGAGTAATTCTTCAGGGGATGCTTCAATTGGCCATTCTACAAGAGAAAGAAGTTCAAAGCAAGAACTACATCTTGAAATTAAGTTACATCTTAGTCAGTCAGTAAGATGTATTTACTTTTTATTTACTGGCAAGTATTCATGGGATCAATGTTGTGATTAATAACATAATTAGTAATTAAGGCTGCAATCCATAGGATAGCTGAAAATGCAAAAGATCTGCAAGCCCTAATAAAGTCAAAGAGGACAATGAAAATATTTTAAATAGAAAAGAAGATCAAATTAATGCCAACAGATGCAACAAGCAGAAATGACAATGAAAATATTAAAGTGGTGGATAGCTTCTGTCTTTTAGAAACAGCTATCAACACTTAAAAAAAAGCAGTCAAGAAATATGCTACAGACTCGCACTTGGTAGAACACCCATGGAAGGACTTTGGAAATGATCATCAAATGTTGTTATGCTTTTATACCAGAGGTGGGTTCCTCCCGGTTTGGATCGGTTCGCCCGAACCGGTAGCGACCTGCTGGTGATGTCACAATGACGTCACAGATCCGGTTCAGTCGGTGCCGGTCCGTGGACGCCACCATCTTTTTTCAATTTTTTTTTATTTTTTTGAATTTATTTTTCTTCTGTGCATGCACAGAAGCCGAGTTTCCGGCACTGCGCATGCTTTTTAGCTTTTTTGGGGGGAGAAATTTTTTTTTATTTTTTTGCACTGCACATGCGTGCGTGTGCCCACGAGGCGTGGCCATGTGGCACGGGAGAAAGCGAACCAGCAGTGAGGTAAGTTAGAACCCACCCCTGTTTTATACCTACAAAGATTGGGATCGTGCAAAGCTTGGTATTCTTGGAAGTTGGAAGAATAGGAAGAGTATTGATGTTTTTGAAAGCTGATGTTGGAGAAGACTCCTGAAAATATTATGGACAGCCAACAAAGCAACTCATGGGTGTTTGAAAAAAATCAAACCAAATTTTCACTCAAGGCACAAATGAACAGGCTCAAATTATCCTGCTCTGAACACATTATGTGAAGCTTCTGGAAAAAAGCTTCTAATTCTAGGAAAGGTAAAAGGAAAGGAAAGAGGACAACCAGCCGTGAGATGGATGGACTCAGTTGGAGAGGTGATGAGTGTAGCATTTCACGAGACATGAAAGTACAGATTAGACATAGATTGTCTTGGAGAAAATCTATGTGGTCACTAGGAGTCAAAAATGACTTGGTTGCACATAGCCAATCAATCAAGTAAGCTCCACTGTTTAAATAAATAGGTTTAATGTTTTAACTATTTAAGCTTGTAGTCTATTGTTCTGATTAATATATTGTGTATTTTTTGTGTATGATCGAGAAGATTAATAATTGTTTTCAGGTGGTATTCTGATGAAGCTTAACAAATATAAATGACAGAAATCTGAATACATATTATTATCATTCAGTTAAAAAGGGTGCAGCTAAACATGTCAATATCTTTGCCAATCTTTGGCACACACTACCAGGAGGTTGGCCAATCTTTGGCCAAGCACTACCAGGAGGTTATGGATCCAATTAAAAAATTCACAACAAATTATATCCATTCTATATTTTTATAAAAATGTTAGGATTTCCTTCTCAATTTATTTTAGGAAGGGTAATTTGCTACTCTCTGCATATGTATGTCTCTATTTTGTGTAAGTATAGACATACTTCATTCTTTCCAAAAGTTATATCCTCATAGAATCACACACACATAAACACTGGGAATTATGTGCTTTCTATGAGGAAACAGTGTTTGTTTGTTTAATCTACTTTTATTGCTTATATAACTTGTTTTAACCAGTAATTATATGTGTGTCTATCTCTCTGTGTGTATGCTTTTCAAACTACCCAGACATAATTTTTACAATAACTTTGTAACATAGAACAGTATTATTTTCTACATGGTAGAAGAAAGCCTAAAGCTTATACTGCTTTTTTGATTGATTTTCTGAACATGTTAGATCTGTGATGGTGAACGTATGGCACGCATGCCACAGGTGGCACATGGAGCCATATCTGAGGGCACGCGAGGCGTTGCCCTATGTCAGCAACAGTGTGCATGTGCACACTGGCCAGCTGATTTTTGGTGTTCCAGAGGGCAGGGGGAGGCTGTTTTCGCTCTCCCCAGGCTTCAGGAAAGCCTCCGGAGCCTGTGGATGGCGAAAAATGGACCCAACGGGCCTACTGGAAGTTCAGAAACCAACTTCTGGTTGGGCTGTTGGGCCGTTTTTCACCCTGCCCAGGCTTCAGGGTGAAAAATGGCCCAATGGCCCAACCGGAAGTTCATTTCCGAACTTCCAGTAGGCCTGTTGGGCCCGTTTTTCACTATCCACAGGCTCCGGAGGATTTCCTGAAGCCTGGGGAGAGCGAAAAATGGCCCAACAGGCCTACTGGAAGTCCGGAGGCTTCAGTGAGGTCTGCGCGCATGTGCGGGGGGGGCAGCGTGGGGTGGTTGTGTGTGCATGTGCAGGGGGAGGGCATTGCATTATGGGTGTAGGCATGCGCATGCGCCCTTTTGGCACCCGAGCAAAAAAAAGGTTCGCCATCACTGTGTTAGATGCTAGCATGTAATCTTACAAAACTCTTCAAAATTAGGACTGTCATTGGAAATAATGTAGTACATAGTGTTCTACAGTATCCAGTGATTCTTTATGTTTTTGTATTCTGCACTTTTTTCTCCTTAATATTGCTTATTTAAATGGCATCAACTTTAGGGTTGTCGTAGTCATTCTCATAGTTTGGGGAAAGGGATATTTATTTAAATGCAACAGTTATTACCTGCATTGTTTGTTTGGTTAATTTTTCTGCTCGCAGTCTTCTAACATTCATTTTCATATCCTAAAGAGATAATTCCAATAGAAGAAGAAAGGTAGACCATGGAGATTTCTGCTAAACCAAGCCAAAAGAACATACAATAATAAGTGAGAGCTAACTAAGGCTCAAATATCAGGAATGGTGTATACATTATAAAGGGAAGGAAGGAAGGAAGGAAGGAAGGAAGGAAGGAAGGAAGGAAGGAAGGAAGGAAGGAAGGAAGGAAGGAAGGAAGGAAGGAAGGAAGGAAGGAAGGAAGGAAGGTTAATGAAATGCCTTTTAAACATTAGGTATAATTTAATGAAGTGGCTTCAAATAAAAATAAAACAGATGCAGGTTAGATTCTCCCATTTTAATTCTGTTCATTCCTATACTGTAATTTTAATATATTGTGTGAACTCAATATTTCAAAGAGATTCTTTGGAGATAATCTTGTTTTCTGCTTTTAATTTATTTCTTATTACTTCGTCTCTCTCTCTCCCCCACCCTCTCCTTTAACTTTCTTTTCAGCTTAAAAACTGTGTTTCCTTCTACCTTATCCACCAAATAGTTGCAAAGTCATTAAACTCTGTTTGTTGTGAAGCCTATAAATGCTCTTAAATTTGAGCATCAATTATTGAGAAAAGTTGAGATTTTCTTCCAGGTTGTTCTTTAGGAGGCTTTCGTAGCAATCTGCACCTGTGCCTAACACACATCCCAAGCCACAATCCTTTTTTCTTTAGTTCTTCATCTGTTGAACCAGTGGTGGGTTGCTGCCGGTTCGGACCAGTTCTCCCGTATCGGTGGTGGAAATTTGCAACCTCTCGCCAAACCAGCAGCGATGGCCAGCTGTCCATGCCCCTGAACTGGTTCTCCAATCGCCACGGCTGGCAAAGAACCCTCTGTGCATGTGCAGAGGGTCATTTCCGTGACATGACGTAGGCGCGTGCTCTTTTATTTATTTATTTTATTTATTTATTTATTTATTTATTTATTTATTTGTCAAGTACGTATTTGATAATATACATAAGTATAACATTATTTGAATACATAAGATAGATACAAATAAAAGGGAACATTTGGACAGGGACAGTAGGCACGCTGGTGTGCTTATGCACGGCCCTTACTGACCTCTTAGGAATGGGGTGAGGTCAACAGTAGACAGTCTAGGGTAAAGTTTTGGGGATTTGGGGAGGAAACTACAGAGTCAGGTAATGAGTTCCAGGCATTAACCACTCTGTTGCTGAAGCCGGATTTTCTGCAATCAAGTTTGGAGCGGTTCACTTTGAGTTTGTATCTGTTGTGTGCTCGTGTATTGTTGTGGTTGAAGCTGAAGTAGTCATTGACAGGAAGGACATTGTAGCAGATAATTTTATGAACTACGCTTAGGTCATGCCGAAGGCGATGTTACAGCCTTTTGAATTATCAAATCCATAAATCACATTTTTTTCATAAAATGTCAGCATTTTGAGTCACTAATAAATGTAATTAGTGTTCTTTCTCTGTTCAGACGTGTACATATGTATGTATTTCAACCCAAAATTTTCTGGTTTGTGTGTGTGTGTGTGTGTGTGTGTGTGTGTTTGAGATGAGTACGCCAAGGTCTTTGACAGAGTGAGGGTCTTCTGCAAGGTCGCGATGCGAACCAGTAGGGAAGGTATGTGGGACCCAACCCTGTGTTGAACCATGCAATTTGGTCCCCCAGAGATTCATGTAGATTTATGTACTCTGAAAGATAGATACAAATGATAAACTTTGTGGAGTTCAAAGTCTGCTTTGGAATGCAAGCTCCAAATGAACTGTAGGCTTTGAGTTCCAGTGAGAGATCAACTCAAAACAAAGAATTTGGAGTATTTGGGAAAGTTCACTCATTGGGGGTAGTTGGGAAATAATACATTAACCACCTCTTTGATGGTGCTGGTGGTAGGTTTCTTCTATACGGTTGCTGTTGCTGCTGCTGCTGCTGTTGTTTTTTTGCTGCTGTCAAGATTCAAGAAGCAATGTTACTTCAAGATTCTTCATTTTCAATTCCATTTTAACTCAGTTGTGGGTGCCTCTAGCATCATTATTAACTATTCATAACTATATTTGCTTTCTGCCCTACAGCTGTGAATTCCAACTGAGTCAAAAGCACAAACAGATATTATCATCCATTGGTTTTCTCTGCACCTGCTACTCAAGACTCTCAGTGTTGCGTGAGTAACTCTGTGCCCACAATATTTTTTCCCCAACTTTTCTTTGCCAGATAGAAAATAAAAGTTTTTTATCTTCCTGTGTTCTAGTTATTAAATGATTAATTGCACATACTTCAAATCTATTTTTTCTCCCCCCCTCCACTTCTAGTTTCCCTGTTTTAGTCCACTATTCTAGCCAGTGTTCAACTGTGCACTTTCCTAAACTAATCTCTTGTCATTTTCATTTCACTTCCTTCCACACTGTATTTGGCATATCTTTTATATGTTTTTCTATTTCATAAATCTTTGACTTACAACAATCCAAAGTTACAACAGCACTGAAAAATCGACCGTTTTTCACACCTATGACCATTGCATAATTTCCATGGTCACGGGATCAAAATTCAGGCACTTGGCCACTGGCTTATATTTATGATGGTTAAAGTGTCCTGGGGTCATGTGGTCACCTTTTGCGACCTTCTGGCAAGCAGATTCACTTAAAAAGTGTGTTACTGTCATGCCCCCGTCAGAGCCTGAATCTGTGGAGGAAGATGAGCTAGAACTGGAGCCGACGGAGATCGAGGGGGTGGCTTCGTTGGCTGTGGAGGAAAATGGGGAGGAGCAGGCCGAGTCAGGCCAGGGCCTTTCAGGATTGGGACGGCTTGTAGGGCATGGAGGAACGGGGGCAGGATAACCAAGAGAGGCTAAGCAGTGAACATGAGAGACAGAGCTCAGACGATGAGCAAGGACCACCCCATTCTAATCCTCGAGCACAGAGTATGTAGAGAAGGCAGGAACAGCACAGGCTGACTCAACTACTCAGGAAGAGAGTGCCCTGCCCCTCTCCACGAGGTACACCTGGGAACTGAGACTAAAGGAGACACTGTGGGAAGGAGCATTTGGCAGGAACAAATGCTGAATTCCTGGAATGTTGAGTGCCATTGCCGACGTTTGAAGTTTCCTGGATTTCCTGCTTTCTTCCTGGCTTCCTGGATTAATTGCCTTGCTCCTTTGCTTCCTGGACTCATTGACTTGCCCTGCTGGATTTCTTGCTTTGCAGCTGTTGTGCTCACAGCGTTGGGCTGGACTATTTGCAGCCAGAGGCTGCTGGAGGGGTGTGTGTGTGTGTGTGTGTGTGTGTGTGTGTGTGTGTGTGTGAGCGCTTTGCTCGTTCACTTTGCTCTGGGACTTGCAAGAAATGTGGGAGCGTTTGGGGAAATTTGGAGCAATAAAGGGGCAGTTTGAACTGTCAGCTGCCTGTGTTGCCTCTGTGCCATCACAGTTACTAATTTAACAACCTGCAGTGGTTCACTTAACAACTGTGGCAAAAAGGTCATTAAATGAGGCAAAACTCACTTAACGGTCTGTTTCTGTTGCTCCCCTCTGGGAGAAAGTTTCGAAATATTCCTAGCAGGACTACCAGATTCTGTAACAGCTGTGTTCCCTATGCCATCCATCTGGTAAACTCGCAAGATTCGTTGTCCTCACCATGTACATGTATGCCACCGAACTAGTCTGTGTTGTTTCTCTGTGAGTATATACATAATTTTGTATGTATTTATTTATTTTGTCATGTTCATGTCAGGTATATTGGAGGTGGTGACCCTTTGAAAGCTGTATGCAACAAAATTTCATTTTAATGTATGCTGATTAGTGTACACTCAAAGTGACGATAAAGTTATTATTCTATTCTATTCTATTCTATTCTATTCTATTCTATTCTATTCTATTCTATTCTATTCTATTCTATTCTATTCTATTCTATAACAACTGTCTTCCTTAGCAACTGAAAGGTTGGGCTCAATTGTGGTCATCAGTTGAGGTTTACCTGTAATTGTTTGATTTTATCCACACAGAGATCATTTCTTAAGAATAACAATGTTTTAGAAGACAGCTAACTTTCTCTTTACCATTCCAGCAGTTATCTGAATGAGATGGTTTCCAGTGCAGCCTTGGCTTCTGTTTGAAAAGATTTTGCAAGTCCTTGCAGATGAAAAAAACATAATATTTGAAAACACCCACAAGGGAGGTCTCTAGCCACTTCAAAGCTTCCAGAATTAAAATGCAATTGGGATTGATTGAGCTCTCCTGACTAGTACTTGAATACTAGCATCGAGTAGCATAATAGCATCTTTTGAGAATGGACATACTTTGTCCATCTGCAAGTCTTACAGAGAACTGATAGTCAATTGCCATTCCAGAGTCCTCTCTGTTAATCCAATGCCCAGTGTAGCCATTTAGTTTTATTCTAAAAATAAGCATTCCTTCCTTCTGATTTAAGCCGAGGTGGAGCAGTGGTTAGAGTGCAGCACTGCAGGCTACTTCAGCTGACTGCTAGCTGAAGTTTGGCGGTTGCAGTTTGGCGGTTTAAATCTCACCGGCTCAAGGTTGACTCAGCCTTCCATCCTTCCGAGGTGGGTAAAATGAGGACCCAGATTGTTGGGGGCAATATGCTGACTCTGTGAACCGCTTAGAGAGGGCTGTAAAGCACTATGAAGCGGTATATAAGTCTAAGTGCTATTGCTATTAAAAAGAGAGAGAGAGAGAGAAGAAAATTAAAATGTTGGTGTGGATGCAGTCACCATGGTAGCATTCAGAGGTGGGCTTCACATAATTTAACAAACGGTTCGCCCAGAATCGAAAATGTGAGTGCACGCGCTTGCACGCTCGCTTCACTTGCGCGCCTTATGCACATGCGTGTTGCATCAAAAAACTCAGCAATTTGCTCATGTGCGCCATCCATGCATGCGTGCGGCATCAAAAAACACAGCAATTTGCTCGTGCGCATGCGTGTGGTGTCAAAAAACACAGTACTATAGGACGGGATTGCGCCCGGGCGAGTGGGCGGGGTGGGCCCACCCACAGGTTGCCACTACCGGTTCGCCCGAACCGGTCCAAACCGACTGAATCCCACCTCTGGTACCATTGTTTCGGTTTATGCAAGTAGTATATGGATTCTGTATTTGTATTTCATTACTAGTCAGGCTGTTGCATGCCACAGTGGATAGCTGGCGCTATGGCAAGTCCAGTCTGATTATGCTTCTGTACACTAGTATATTTGCTGTGACCATTGTTCAGAATGAAACAGGGGTTTTCCCGTTTGACAACAGCCTAAGTTAAATGTTAAATGAGGACTTAGCTTTGTGATAAGTGCCAGGGAGAACTCTGCTCATGAGGAAAAGAGGCTTGATTTGATACTGTAACCTTATTTGGAAGAATCTGGAGAAAAATGATACAAATAATTGTTGTGGCTTGCCCAAGTCCCGCGCAGCTGCTCATGGATCCGGAAGACCAAGAATCGACCATGGGGTGGCAAAATCAGTCTGT
Organism: Thermophis baileyi; assembly: GCA_003457575.1. Classification (NCBI taxonomy): domain Eukaryota; kingdom Metazoa; phylum Chordata; class Lepidosauria; order Squamata; family Dipsadidae; genus Thermophis; species Thermophis baileyi. Next base: position 322,314 of record QLTV01002002.1, read on the forward strand.
ATCTCCGGCACCTGAGTCCGAGACCGAGGAGGACGCAGGGCCAGAGGACGATAATCAACCAGGGCCTTCTGCACCTCTCCAGCAGGAGTTAAGTGACTCCAGTGAAGAGGAGGAGCCTCTGATTGATGCTAGGGCATGCAGGGCAGCTAGCCGGCAAGAGTGGCTTTGTAGCAGGAGGTCTCCTCACCTGTAAACCAGCAGGCAGAGGGGCCACGCCCTAAGGTTGCATCACAGCGGAAACTCTTGCTGGAAACAACGCAAGTATTTTGTCTGGCTGCTGTTTGAACTTTGGAATAACTCCAATCCGGGCTCTTGCCCAACTCCAGCAAGGGAGGATAATTTATGGACTTAATGACCTGTATTTATTTGTGGTTAATGCTTCTTTGTTTTGGAGAACAGTGTGTGTGTGTCGTTTCCTGGGGGCTTGCCGCGTTGGGTCACAACAATAATGTCCAAGTTAATTTCTTTTCCATTTTTTCCAAGTCCGAAACAACAACAGCGCAACAGTGAAAATAGTTACAGATCCAATTTGAATTGGTCACTGGGACCAGAGATTTAATTTCTGAGCCTTTGGACTCATGCTGGAGCCCATCCTCATGACTAAACCCCTGGTCCCTGTGATCAACCTAGATTGGATCCTGCAACATTATCCTGGGACATGTATATTCGCCTTCATTTGTGAGCTAAAATAGTATTTGTTACATAACAACAGCAATAGCAGCAACAACAATGATGTTCTGGAGGTAAACGTGGAACATTGTTTACCTTAGAACTGAGTTAGCGTAAGAACTCCTGGATTATTCCCAATCTTCAAATAATCATCTGTGCAAGGAAAGCCACCTGCAGTTTGATGAGCATCGTATCTTCTGAACTCTCCATTCTTTATTGGAGCTTTTTGCAAAGTCCACAAAGAAAAGTGTTGGTTGTCTCCATGGGGAAAACAGAAAGGTTAGAAACTGGTGGAGGCATTTATAGGCAAGTAAACCTGTATGGATTCCTAATGTGTCTTTAGGTTCTTCTAATATAGGCAGGCACAGTTTCACAGTGTCTTAGTGTCTTGTGTGCATGCATGTGCATTAAAAGAATCTTTATAAATATCAGGTCTAAATCTTGTTTTAAGACTCAGAGAAACTGAAATTAGATTTCAAATATCTCTAACACCCCCACACACTAGATTTTAATCTGATTTCCCCAAGATTCTTCAGCAATGCTTAGAGTATCTTTGAGTATTCATATATCTTTATGTATGAGTGTCTTTCCTAGCTCAGGGGTTATACAAACCATGTGACCTAAAACCGTTCTCCATATTCTGAACCCATAACCTATAACTTATCAGTCTGGCAGCTCCAAAGGCCTGAAGGCCTCTGCTCTTTTTCTTGCTCTTTTGCTGTTGTATTGTCTCTGCAGCAAATTTGTAAATGGCAGATGAAAAACAAAAAACAAACAAACAGAAGGCTTTGATATATGCCAAGGCTCTTCCTGCTAACGTATTAGCTCTTGCAGCTTTCCTCTTCACAATAACCATATTTATAGTCCTATCAATTATTGTAAGACAAGTAGAAGCACTAAATTATTTATAAATTAATAGAACCCAAGCTGGTTTCCCTTTGAGACAAGTAAACCTAAATAGCTCTTCTGCTGTTTGCTGTATCTGATAAGAATCTCTTTCTCTCTCTAGACTGCTGTTTTAAATGGACCATACAATGTAAAGATCTCATTTCAGTTTGACTGAGAGGTAATGCCTTTAAGCCATTGCTTTTATATGGATTTTTTACACACACACACACACACACACACACACACACACACACACTAAAGAAGAAATGTGCTTATTTCTCTGCTAGAATACAGTAATGTGCAGGGAGTTTATTGATTTATTTGCTGTAGTTGTGTGAGTTCACACGTTTCTAATTAAGGAACCCACTGAACTCTTCAATGAAATGTGTGCCTGTTTTCTACTTCTGTGCTTTCAACCAGGAGTAGGAGAGGACACAAGATGACGAGCATGTTTTGTTTTTCATTCTGAAAATACCTTAACCCCTATGACAACAGATGTCTTGGGAGATTTCTCCCCCACCTCCGATGCACTATAATCCTGAAGATACCAGTTTAACTACTGGTGTAATTAATGTCTCATCCTATGTGGTCTTCTTACGCATTTTAGCAATCTAGTTTTCTGGCAGGTGGAGGTCTGCAAGCAGTCAGACTAATTAAGTGGATTGTAGGAAATTAATAAATCCTGTATGTAGCCTGGAGTACATTGGTCTTCATCCTAATCTCAGACTCAAGCATGTTTCCTTCCAACATTAAGGTACATGAAATAAAGTGAAGGACAGATCATCATGCTACATCTATCTTCTTATTCCATTACTCTATGTTGCAATATCAGGATTTTGAGTTTCCTTCCTTCCTTCCTTCCTTCCTTCCTTCCTTCCTTCCTTCCTTCCTTCTCTACCGCCCTTCCTTCCTTCCTCCCCTCCTCTCTTCTCACACACAATGTACACACTTTTGCTGCTGTTTGAGTCTTAGTTAGTTTTCATTATGTGTATGTACTTTGGCTCCTTCTTTTGTGATGGCATATAGATTAAGGTTGTGATGCTAGTATTACAGTACCTGAACACATTTCATTTTAAGGAAATAGCTGGATGCCATACACTAGGAACAATAAGTGAGGCCAAATTACAGAGGAAAATATATAAGTGCAGGGTAGAAGCAGACCTAGAGACAGCAAAGAAAAAAAATAGCAAGAGATGGCTCAGTGGGAAACTCCAGAAAGGACAAAGAAGGAGTCCATGGATTCAGGAAAATGAGACTGTGCATCAAATGAAAGTTTAACCTGTACACTAATGATTTTATTAGTAATAAAACAGAAATTATTTGCAATGGATGACTATTTATTTCCTAGTATAGCCTAATTCTTTCTGATTTCCTATTCAAGTGTTAAATAGTCCTACCCAGCTTTCTAAGCCATACTATCTTCATCTTGATACTGTTACAAAAGGGCTTAATAGGTTGTTAAATAAATAAATAAATAAATAAATGCATGGAGATGAATAAACTCTTCATAAGCCACTGTTTATTACTGGAAAAATTCATGTCTATGCTATAATAGACATACTCAATTTTATTTTTAAAGGTTATGAACTTAGTAGATCTTTATTCAGATGTATTTCTTTGCAGATACGTATGGTTAACCTCCGGGAAATGAGGTAGGTTGCTGAGTGATAGAGGAGGTCCAGCAGTGGAACACTAGTTTTATTTAAACATGCATATATTTTACAGAAAAACAGAGTTAGAAGAGACCTTGTAGAAAACAATTTCTGAACAAGATCTGTGCAAGATACAGAACATAGAGTATGATCATCTTGAAATTAATGTTTTGCCTGTCCTATTCCTATGCCTATTCCTATGTATGTATGTGTGTGTGTGTGTGTGTGTGTGTGTGTGTGTGTGTGCGCGCACACACACACACACACACAGATAGATATAGATAGATATAGATATATTTTATGGTTCTTCTAAACAACCACAGATTAGTGGCTATTCAGATCAGAGGAAAATTCATTCCAGAGGGCAAGTCCTGGTAAATGACATTGTTTAACTGAAGGAACATGGAATGCATCAACCCTGAAGGATTGAATTGGCTAGCTGGGCAGATACTATGGGAAACAAGTGATCATTAAGTAATGAGACCCTATGCCATTTGGGCTTTATATGTAACAACCTTGAAAGTTTTTGAAATGTTTTAAAGTATAGTAAATCTATTTATTTAGATGGATATATGGATGAAATTAATCTAGGATAGTGAAATTAATGCTACATTTTTATGAATAACTTATTTTACAGAATTAACAGAATATAAAAGAATAACAGAATTGGAAGGGACTTGGATGTCTTCTAGTCCAAAACCTGCTCAAGCAGGAGACCCTATACCAGAGGTGGGTTCCTCCTGGTTCAGACCGGTTCGCCCGAACCGGTACCGCCCCGCTGGTGATGTCACCATGACGTCCC
>QLTV01002002.1:405142-424482 GCA_003457575.1 Thermophis baileyi
AACAACTTGCCTCCAGAAGTTGTGAATGCTCCAACACTGGAAGTTTTAAAGAAGAGATTGGATAACCATTTGTCTGAAGTGGTGTAGGGTTTCCTGCCTAAGCAGGGGGTTGGACTAGAAGACCTCCAAGGTTTCTTCCAACTCTGTTATTCTATTCTATTCTATTCTATTCTATTCTATTCTATTCTATTCTATTCCATTCTATTCTATTCTATTCTATTCTAAAAAGCAAAAGATAATGAAAAGAAATAAAAATAAGATGGACTAGAAAGTCAAGGAAGTTGCAAATATTCAGTTATTTTGCCTTAGTCAGTGCTAAAGTTTTCCAGAGGGAGAATCGAGAAGATTACTTCCTAATCTTAAAGGACAATTTACAAACCCTTAATCTTGTATTTCTATCTAGAAAAAATATATTTACACATCGCCCTATTAAAAAAAAATCTAGTCTTATGAATAAAAACATTACTGTAACTGTTTGGTAACATTATATTTTACCAAGAAAAGTAGCATTTGCCTGAAAACATTGAAATGAATATAGTTAATTATTATGGCTGGTGCACTATCCAGTCACTAAAACTAGTTATAAAATATAGTTGATAGTAGGGTCCATGTCTATTATCACAGTTGATATATCAAAGTTTCAAATCTTTGTAATGACACCTCAGATTCATTACCAAAGGGGAAAATATGCAATTGTGAAAGATTGCCAGTCACCCAAAGATTTTACTTGTCATTAGAAATAGTGAAATATGATTATATAAAGCAGATACAGCCTTAACAATAGTATTTGCAATGGTATTTGTGTTACACATAGGAAGATGCTAGTTCCTTTGTTCAACTCTTAAGAAAATTTGGAGAGACGAAGTTTTATTGTATATATTCTCCAAACTCAAGTGTGGATTAAATTAATGCTACAAAATTTATACAGTTTATCCTTGCCTTGCCTTAAAAATGCAATCTTCCTCATATCTATTTATTTTACACCATCTCAAGAGTTTCTCAAAATCTCACCAGCAAGCAGTTTGTTTGCATTGTCTCATTTTCTATTTAACTGGAAACCATTAAAAATGATAGGAAAACTGCTGTAAACAAAATATAAATACAGGAGAAGAAATAACTAAAATATTACAAAGCAAAGGATCATATATCATCCTTGAGGCCAGAGAAAAGAGGTCTTCAACCGATCTGCTGCAGAATAAAACATAGAGTAATGCAGTTGGAAGGGACCTCAGGGAATCTTCTAGTCCAACCTCCTGCTCGAGCAGTAGACCTTATACCTGGTATATCTATTATACCTATAATGGGGAAAAAAAGCAAATGTATTCATGATTATTTATTATTTATGTATTCAATGTTTATAGCTGCCCATCTCAGCCAGTAACTCTAGGTGGCTTACAGTTCTAAAACTATAAAAATAATTGAGACAATTTAAAAAAAAATTAAATCAATATAAATATCTAAAAATAAATACACACAGCGGCCAAGATAATTAGCCAATTCATAGTTAAGCAAAGACAAGGACCTTAACACATTGTGGCTCAGGTAAGCAGCTAAGTTTTTAAAGCCTTATGGAAGGCCAACAGGTTTGGGACCATTCTGATCTCTGAGGGGAGAATATTCCACAGAACACTGGCTACTGCAAAAGAGGCCCCTTCTAATCCCACCCTGCTGGCACTCTTTGGTTGATGGGATCTGCAGCATGCCCAATCTGCTGGATTGAATAGGATGGGTAGGGACTCTTGGAAGAAAAATGATCCCTCAGTTGACCTGATCCCAATTCATATAAATCTTTAAAGGTGACAACCAGCAGCTGGAAACAAACTGATAGCCAATGAAGCTTGCTGATTGATTGATTGATTGATTGATTGGTTTGTTTGTTTGTTTGTTTGTTTATTTGTCAAACCTGTATAAGATAACAGATATAAGTATAAACATGATTATAAATACAGGATATGGATGCAAATAAATGGGGACAGTAGGACAGGGACCGTAGGCACGTTGGTGCGCTTATGCACTCCCCTTACAGACCTCTTAGGAATGGGGTGAGGTCAACAGTAGACAGTCTAAGGTTAGAGTTATGGGGGTTTGGGGAAGTAGAATAGAATAGAATAGAATAGAATAGAATAGAATTTTTTATTGGCCAAGTGTGATTGGACACACAAGGAATTTGTCTTGGTGCATATGCTCTCAGTGTACATAAAAGAAAAGATAAGTTCATCAAGAATCATAAGGTAACCACAGAGTCAGGTAGTGCATTCCAGGCATTGACCACTCTGTTGCTGAAGTCGTATTTTCTGCTATCAAGTTTGGAGCGGTTTACCTTAACTTTGTATCTATTGTGTGCTCGTGTATTATTGCGGTTGAAGCTGAAGTACCCATTGATAGGTAGGACGTTGTAGCAGATAATTTTGTGTACTGTGCTTAGGTCAGACCGAAGGCTGCTAATACTCATGTATTAGTGGTGTTACATGTGCTGTGTATCTGGCACCATTGGTTACCTGCACAGCTGCATTCTGCACCAACTGAAGTTTCCAAATACTCCTCAAGGACATGCCCATGTAAAGTGTATTACAGTATTCCAAATGAGACTTTACAAGGGCAGGGCTTCAGGTGCACCACCCAAGGTCAGTTCTTTGTCCACATGCCTCTTTCCATGTTAAAATATATACTTTAATTACAACTAGAACATTTGGAATGGACAGTCCAGTTAAGATAAATTATAAATTAATCTTATAAATTATAAAGCACAACAAAGAATGTTCTTTCTGCACCAACTCAGAAAGCTCAAACTGCCCAAGGAGCTGCTGATACAGTTCTATAGAGGAATTATTTAGTCTGTCATCTGCACCTCTATAACTGTCTGGTTTGGTTCTGCAACCCAACAAGACAGACACAGTCTTCAGAGGATAATTAGAACTGCAGAAAAAAACAATTACTACCAACCTGCCTTCCATTGAGGACTTGCATACTGCACGAGTCAAAAAGAGGGCTGTGAAAATATTTACAGACCCCTCACATCCTGGACACAAACTGTTTCAACTCCTACCCTCAAAACGACACTATAGAGAACTGAACACCAGAACAACTAGACACAAGAAGAGTTTTCCCCTGAACGCCATCACTCTGCTAAATAACTTTGTTGCTTGTATCCTTACGATTTACATTGACTGGTTCCTAATATGAATTGATTGCTTATATGTACCCGGACTATCATTAAGTGTTGTACCTTATGATTCTTGACGAACGTATCTTTTCTTTTAGGTACACTGAGAGCATATGCACCAAGACAAATTCCTTGTGTGTCCAATCACACTTGGCCAATAAAAAATTCTATTCTATTCTATTCTATTCTATTCTATTCTATTCTATTCTATTCTATTCTATTCTATTCTATTCTATTCTATTCTATTCTATTCTATTCTATTCTATTCTATTCTAAATTCAAGTCATTGTGCTATGGAAAGTTTGTGACTTTACTCTTAAATTATTTTCTGGAACTATCACGTATGCAGAGAAAGTTCCCCCAACTGCACTTTTGTTTTTAGTTTACAACAAATATCAGTCCTTCTCTTCTGAATCTTAACTACCCATGAATGATATTTCTAACTCCTAACACATATGATAAAATCATCACTCTGTTTTCTATGTATTTACACTATATGTGGATGCATATACTTAGGTTTCTCTGTATGTGGGAGAGAGAATATAGGAGTATGTATATGTACATATTAAAATACAATCTGAACTGTCATTTCTGATAATTTATAAACAAATCTGTGCTTTGGAAAAGCCCTGCAGAAAATGGAAATATTTCATAGATAACTGAAAATGCATTGAACACAGAATGTGGCCTTGGGAGTAGCAAAGAAATACAGATTAAAGCCTTAGTACAGTGATACATAAAAGCTAATTGAGAACAAAGCTTCAGAAAACTTTGTCATCAATCAAACAATGCTGTATTCACCTTGCTCAGAAATAAACATTTCTGAGTAAATCTGTTTAGTAACCTACTGGTTTTATTTTGAATTGGTTTATTATTGTGCTACTGTTTACACATGCTAGTATTGTAAACTACTTGGAATCAATGTTTAATTTTAGTGAAATACAAGCCTGGTAAAATTTAAAAATAAAGGAAGAGAAGAAGGAGGAGGAGGTGGAGGAAGATTGGCAATAGTAATGGTGGCAGTGAAAAGTAATTCAGGACACTTTGTTGTGATAAGAAAGGATAGCCATTTAAGGTACAGAGAACATTTCCTTTTATCAAAGACAAAGGATAATAGATAAGAATCAGACCAAGTTACTAGAGACTGCATTAGTAACACTACAAGTTTTCCTATAACACAATATGAAGGCTATAATATTCTATGACCAAGCATGGTGAGACAATCTGTTATGTTGATTCTTTTCATTTTTCTCTTCTCATTCATTACCTAAATGTTGTTGTTGTGTAAGTGTATTCCCACTTACACTTGTAGAAATAAATTAACCAGCTGGTAACTAGGTAGTGAGATATACAGGATATTTTTCTTATAAAGTTGTAAAGTGAAAATCACCACCCACCTACTCCCTAATGTTGTTTTGAAACGTTAAGTAAGGATATAAATATCAATTTTGCATAATAGCTAGATTGTTCCATGGCAGTAATCTTTGAATGACTTGGATTATTTCTTGTACAGTATATCAAACGGAGTAGTGAAAAACCACCTCTTCCTATCATTATTTCTATTTGTGTAAAAGAGTATCACAGTCTAATTGAGAAAGTATCAATTCCAATTATTGAAGTCTAGCTGAGGACCTAAAAGTAATGGAGTTATCTCTTCAAAAAAAAATGTATGCTTTTCCAAGTAAGATACTTTCTTGCAAAGTTAGTAGCATTAAGTTCAATAAGTTTAAAATTTCTAAATATTTGATATTGCACCAAGATCTCTGATTCTATGTTTTTCCTTTCTTTAAAAAATTCCCCATTGTTTGCATCATTTTGAATGTTTCCAGATATTGTCAAAAACAATGAGCCTGTCTTCTTTTCTACAATAGTAATATCTTCAAATGGATGTTCTAAATGTTCATTTGTTTGAATGTTGAAATCCAACAGAATTTTGATCTCACCTTGCAAACCCTTTTCAGGTGCTTAGTCCCAGAAACGTTTGCAAAGAGTAAAGGGTAATTTTCTACATTGTTTCCATGATGGGATTTGCAATCCTATCATGGCATTATTTTATCCTTATTTACAAGGATGCAAATATTTTTGTAAGTTTTATTCTTAGTTATACATAATTGACATTTGGTGTTTCTGTGAATAATTCCATTCTAGCTTTCATGATATTGGTTTGCGGAACTTGAATTTCCATGATTGGTCCTTCAGTTCCCTAAGTATTTTAGGTTCCAGTCACATCCATGATTGATTCTGATCTACTATTCCTTTAATATCATGCATATATTGGCCACAAAATACTTAGCTTTTCCCAGTATTAGTCCAACTTTGAATTATGTATTTCCTTCTCGTATTCTCATAGTTTTCGTTGCCTTAAAAAAAAAATCCTTACAAATTTCCATAAATAGTTTTCCTGGATTATTTATACTATAGTATGTTCTCCCTCCCTCCCTCCCTCCCCCCTCTCTCTTTCTCTCTCTCTCTCTCTCTCTCCAATAATCATGTCAAGCATCAGGGAAATCAGAACATCCAGGCACTACAAATGAATAGCTTGACTCCCTCTTCTTTGTGGCAGCCCCTCAAATATTGGAACACTGCTATTTATCCAGGCCATATTTCATTCTTATGTATTCACTAAATGTATGGATATTGTCTAATACAGCCTTGATCTCAGCTTTTGATTTACTCTTAGTTTTTGGTCATCCGTATAAAGCAAGTGATTTATTTGGGAGGGTTTGTATTGTGATTTGCTACCCACAACTGCTTTTGTTCAGGATACTCTAGAGCAGTGATGGCAAACCTTTTTTTGCTCGGGTGCCAAAAGGGCGCACACGTGTGTGATAGCGTGTGTGCATGTGCCCACACCCATAATGCAATGCCCTCCCCCCCGCACATGTGTGCACAATCCACCCCATGCTCCCCCCCTGTGCATGCGCACAGACCTCACTGAAGCCTCCAGACTTCCGGTAGGCCCGTTGGGCCGTTTTTTGCCCTCCCCAGGCTTCAGGAGGCTTTCCTCCTGAAGCCTGCGTGCTGGAGCTGACATAGGGCAACGCCTTGCGTGCCCTCAGATATGGCTCCGCGTGCCACCTGTGGCACACGTGCCATAGGTTCGCCATCACGGCTCTAGAGTCAAAACATTGTCAACCCAAATAACAATAGATATAATGAATCTCCTTGGAATATGCATTATTTTATTTTTATTTTCCCCAAGGAAATAAAATCCCTCATTTACCATAAGGTAGGTTTTCTGTGAAGCCAATAACCCATTAACACAGGGGTGTCAAATTTAAGGCCCACGGGCTGGATCTGGCCTGTAGGGTGCTTAGATCCGCCCTGGAAACAGCAAAGGATCAGCCCGCTATGCCTCTGCCAGCAAAAATGGAGCTTGGGAAGGCCATGTACAGCCCCCCAGGCCCATGTTTTTGGCCTTGACAGCCTCCTGCAGCCCTCTGCCAGTGAAAACGGAGCCTTGGGGGGAAGCACTGGCAGAGGGCTGCAGGAGGCCATCATGGCCAAAAACAGGAGCTGGGGGGGTTGCATGTGGCCCTCCAAACTCTGTTTTCACTGGCAAAGGGCTAGCAAAACAAACTAAAAACAAAACAAAACAAAAGGAGAAATATTTCCCCTTTTGCATTTGAGCATCCAAGAAGGGACAGGAAAGGAGAAAGGGAAAGAGGAAAGACAAAGAAAAAGATGGGAAGATGGGAAGAGAGCAAGGAAGGAAAAAGAAAGAAAGATGGAAAGGAAGAACAAAGGAGAATGAAGAGGGAAGGAAAAAGAAGAAAAGGAAGGAAGGAAGGAAGGAAGGAAGGAAGGAAGGAAGGAAGGAAGGAAGGAAGGAAGGAAGGAAGGAAGGAAGGAAGAAGATTATAATGAGAGGGAGGGAGGATGTGAGGGAAGTCCTGCCTTAGCACTTGGCCAACACAGGTGCCCCCAACACAAATTACGCTGAGCTGGCCACGCCCACCCTGGCCATGCCCATCCCAGCCCCCCTAGGTCAAACACAACCCTGATGTGGCCCTCAATGAAATTGACTTTGACACCCCTCCTTAATATTTCTGCTTATACCAAACATTTCCAAACATTTTCAAGGGTAGTGTAAGGGAATGCATGGATGACCTTGGGGGATGAGGAAAAGAGAAGTTGCCTAGGGAATGATCATACACGAGAATCAGGAGCCCACAGTCAGTTAACGGTCAGAGAAAGAAACTTAGGAATGGCCTGTCTTAATTGATCAATTAAAAGTGGTGGCAGAAAGTTAGTACCTTCATACTTGGAAGATTGATGTCAGTCCTCCTGGATACGCCAGACAGGAGACATGACCAGTTGAGCAAAATCTACTTTATTGTAAGGTTACATTAGCAGATTTTGCAGGTAATCCACACATCACATTACAGCCAGCTATGAGAGATTAAGCTGAATGCATTTGTACCTATTAGTTGCTCTTCTGTACCATGTGAATTTTACACATTCATTTTGTTCTCTCCCCTCCCCTGAATAAGCGTACATTATATTTGCTATAATTCCAGTAAACAAGTTGAATGTTGTCAGCAGGTAAATTATAGATTTGTAGTTGTCAGGTCAATTCCTTTCCCCCTGGCTTTTCTGTACTGTAGACATTCTTCCTGATATCATTGACTTTTTGCTTTTGTTCTTTATTCTTTGAAGCAACTTACTCAACTTTTTGCTTTTGTTCTTTGAAGCAACTCATTCAACTTTGTTGCTAAACTGGGATGTAGGCCTATCAGGTGTTTAAACCAAAAACCCATGCAATCCATCTTCAAATGTTTAATCTTTTTGACTTATGTTTGAATCATTTCTGTTGTTATCACAATTTGTTTTATTTGCTTTTCATCAATTCTTTCCCAACTTTGCTGAATCATTTTATTTGTTTGTTGCATTCTTTATTACTGTTCCGCAAATGTTATATATGGCAAGATTTATTGAGGTGAAATTTATCAGGATACAAGAATTTCAGCAACTCAACTATTTCTCATTTGGAACCAAGGTATCCTATAACAATGTAGGTATTTTTAAGATTATCTCTATGAGCCTTTCAACAATCTGACGGAAAGTTAGATATTTTCACTGTTAATGAAGTAACATGGAGTTGCTTACAGTTTCCTGAATTTGAGACCAAGTATTTTAATTTCAATGGTGCTGTAAATGTCCTAACCTTCTTTGAGGTTCAGAAAGGTTGAAGACACACTTATAGGTTGCCTTATATGTACAGCAGCTTACAAATTTCTTGCAGAATGCAAGAAATGCAGAATGCAAGAAATGCAAGAAATTGGAACAACTTGCCTCCAGAACTGGAACAATTTGCCTCCACTGAATGCTCCAACACTGGAAGTTTTTAAGAAGAGATTGGCTAACCATTTGTCTGAAATGGTATAGGGTTTCCTGCCTAAGCAGGGGGTTGGACTAGAAGACCTCCAAGGTCCCTTCCAACTCTGCTATTCTATTCTATTCTATTCTATTCTATTCTATTCTATTCTATTCTATTCTATTCTACTCTACTCTACTCTACTCTACTCTACTCTACTCTACTCTATTTATTAAAGACCAATCAATTCAAGCAAAATGGTTTGTTCGATGTCTTTTGGCATGGAATTGTATGCAGAATTAGTACTGATTTGGAAATGAGTCTTCATGAACAGCCTATATCTGTGTAAAGTACAGGTGAAAATCCTTTTGGTAGATGAGCTATATGAGTTAATTCCTGGAGGTGGAGGTGGAAGAAAACAGCATAAAGGCTATTTGTTTCAAATTGCACAATGCAATGCTAATGAAGGCAGATGGTGCTTAAATCAAAATTGACATTTCCATGGATGCCAGCATTAATTATTATCAATGAACATGCTAATTGTCCATCAAGTAGAACACAAGGTTGGCTTTTTAGACAAGCTAGAACTTGCTTCTTATGCAAATTATGAAACAAACAAAAAAGAGAGGAAAGGTCATGCTGGTATTATTGCTAGTTTTAGAATAACCAATGGAGTGGTAAATAAACAAATAACAATATGATATATTGTGATTTGGGTACTAGTCAAGAAGATTGTATTTGTGTAACATTTGTATGCCACTTCTCATTATTACAAACCTCAGGTGGTACAAACACACACACAAATACATATACTTACACATAATGTTACCTCATTACATTATGCTGTGGGCACTCTTTGTTTCTGAGTTACATAAAATGGTTACTGTATTTGGTAATTGTTATTTATATTTACATTTCTGACACATGTTAATTGTCATTTTTATGGATATATGTAAGCTCTCAAGAATCTCTCTTGTTTGTGGCATGAATGAACAAACAAGGAAATAAATATAATGTAAGGTGATCAAACGCTAACTGCTCACAGACAATTGTTAACATGTACAAATGAAGGTTGCTTAACTTCAGCATAAGCCTTCCAAACTGCCCTCTGACTTCATTAACATTAGAAATTGAAGACAGTACAACTTTAGTTTAGAGTTAACTTAGGGTTTAGATGTCTATGCAGATTCTCAGTCATCCAAGAAGTTTTTGGATGAGAAGCAAAATGTCTTAAAAAAAAATCCCAAAAGAAAACAAAACAAAAAAATCAGAAAGTCCAGTTGCCTCTTGAAAAAGCACCTTTTGGACCTAGGGTTTAGAGTTAGTTTTTCTTTTCTGCAGTGTTATGAGCCCATTGTAAACTCTGTTGCTTTACAAATGTCCTTTGGAAGAGATCACAAGTAGAGATTTCTAAAGGTATGACTGTCCTCCAAAATAATTATCTGGGGTCAAGATAGTTACTTACAATGCCAAACCTAATAAACAGCTTAATATTATGCCAAATGTGCTTTGAATGTGCTCAGAAAAATTGGAATTCCAGAACACTTCATTGTGCTCATGAGAAACTAATACACAGGTCAGGAAGCCATGGTATGGACAAAACATGGTGGAAAAGACTGGCTCCAGGTTGGCAAAGGAATGCAAGAAGGTTGTGTACTCTCCTTTAATTGGATTGGTAAATAAAAATTTGGGTACTAGTCAAGAAGATTGTATTTGTGTGTGTAACATTTGTATGCTACTTCTCATTATTACAAATCTCAAAGGGTACAAACACACATACAAATACATATACTTACACATAATGTTATCTCATATATAATGCCCATGTGCTGTTACTCCAATTATTTGCTACCCTAGGGATCCATTTGCTAGGTTATTTAGGTCAAACCTATAAACCTTCCTGGATGAATTCTTATCTCATTAAAATGAGGAAGTTGAGTCTGATTCCTGATGATTTGTTTTGGTTTTTTGGTTATTGTTTTTTTTTTTTTTTGGCAACCAAACACTGCCCTCTTCCAGGATATTTGTTTCTTTGTTTTTACATCCCATGGATTTATATTGGATATTTCATCTGATCCTGGTTAGCTTTTGAACTTTCTGAAAATCTTACTACATCAGTTTAAAAACACAAATATCCTCACCACCCATTTTAGAAGCATCCAACCCTTTCTTCCTATTTGCCAGACAAAAACTTGTAATATCAAAAAGATATAGTGCAGTAGAATGAGCTAAAATGTATTGGCATATAATATAACTTCTACTTAAATCAGGAATGGTGGCAAGGCCTGGAGAAAAGACCTTGCCACCAAGGGCATGAAAAGAAACTGTACACAGGACACTGTCAAGAAGCACCCTGTCCATCACTGGCAATGAGACAATCAGTAATATGCTGACCCCCTCTGTAACTCCAGATAATTTCAACTGTGAAAGAGATATAATTTCAATTGTGGAAGTTGTCCACTCAACAGTATTTGTTTCTGAAATCTGCAAAATCAGTGTGGCTGTTTGGCTTTCTCTTTGTCCACTAGGATTAGAAGATCCCTTAATGTTATTTCAGACTTCTTTGCATGTCTAGAAGCTAATAGGTTTGGGTGTGTGTGTGTGTGTGTGTGTGTGTGTGTGTGTGTGTGTGTGTGTGTGAGAGAGAGAGAGAGAGAGAGAGAGAGAGAGAGAGAGAGAGCTACTGGTTCTAACTTGTTCTTTAGAACAGTAAACCGGTGATGATGTCACAGAACCGGTTCTTTCGGTGTGTTCTGTGGGTGCCGCCATCTTGGATTTTGCTTCTGCGCATGCGCAGAAGCTATTTTTTTATTGCTGCAGGGGCACGTGTGCGCAAAGCACGCATGCGAACCGGCAGCAAAAGGATCCAGAACCCACCCCTGAGGATGATGTTATCCATGCAGTCGTGTCTGACTCTAAGGATCCAGGACCCAACCCTGGTGTGTGTGGGTGTGTTATAGATACAGATATATATATGCACTGTAAAGAATGTGAGGATACAGAGGTTTGCAGCCAATAATGCTGTTTTATCCGATATACTCTCAGCATTTGGTGAGAATCTCTCTAATATTTATAATGTGCCAGGGATAAGACATTTTAAATAAATAAGCAGGGATGCTGGAATAATTGCAGAACTGCTGAGTCCATCTGCCACTGTAGTTTTCAGTTTTAAACATAAATAGGAAATCATATTTCCAATTATTTTAGTCTATAACATATTTGTATATATCTTTGTCTCGCAAAGGGGAGCAACATTGGTTAGCGTTTGTTTGCTCTTTTCGTTGTTTTGATGGAAGCAGCAAGATCTTGTGGGTGTCCAAATAGGAAAGGCATAGTCCATTTCCTCAGATGCATGGAGTCTTATCTTGAATTATTCATGGAAGTATGATTGTATATATGCCCCATTAAGTAAGTAACACAATTAATACTTCTGGTTTCTGGGCAAGATTTGTTTAACTTTTACATATCTTAATCTTGTATTTTATATTTTATGTTGTATAATATGCCTTATTTTAATTGTGATGCTTCTGTCACAAATAAACATCAAGTAAACACAGTACATACAAATTACTCACTTGAAATTGGTCATTTTCAAGAACATAGTTAGAAGACCCACACCACACTATCCTGAATTTATGTACACATTTTCACATTTTCATTTCCAAGAAACATTGGGCTGATGACAAAAGACATTATGAAAGACTAGACATTTTTTAGACAAAAGAAACGTTTTTTAAGATATCAACTAGCTCAGATTTTAAGCTACTTCTTTATTTTAAGCTCATGTAAAAACATACTGTTTATTGTCTGGAATTAGATCCTATCCACCACAAACATTTCAAACAGCAGAAACCAGGCTACATAGAATAATATGATTGGAAGGGACCTTGGAACCCTCCTAGTTAAAGAAGAAGACTATACTATTCTGGGCAAATGGCTTTCCAGAGTCTTCTTGAAAATCTCCAGCAATGGAGCACTTACCGGTACATACAGTATTCTGAAGGCAAGCCATTCCACTGATTAATTGTTCTCGCTATCAGGAAATTTCTCCTCAGTTTTTGATTGGATCTCTCTTTAATGATCTTCTACTTATTACTTCTTATCCTTCCCTCTGATGCTTAGGACAATAGGTTGACCTATTGGAATGTTGGAACACTGTTATCATATCACCCCTAGTCCTACTTTTTATTAGACTAGACCACTGATGGCGAACCTATGGCACGCGTGCCACAGGTGGCACGCGGAGCCATATCTGCCGGCACGCAAGCCATTGCCCTAGCTCAGCTCCAGCGCACATGTGCGTGCTGGCCAGCTGATTTTTGGCTCACGCAGAGGCTCTGGGAGGGAGTTTTTGGCCTCTGGGGGGCGGGGGAGGGTGTTTTCGCCCTCCCCAGGCTTCAGGGAAGCCTCTGGAGCCTGGGGAGGGTGAAAAACGGGCCCACCAGGCCCACTGGAAGTCAGAAAATGGGCCGTTTCTGGCCTCCAGAGAGCCTCCGGGGGGCGGGGAGGCTGTTTTCACCCTCCCCAGGCATTGAATTATGGGTGTGGGCACTTGCGTGTGTGCGATAGCACGCACGCACGTGCTTTCGGCACCCGAGGAAAAAAAGTTTCGCCATCACTGGACTAGACATACCTAGTTATTAGACTAGGCATACCTAGACTAGACATACCTAGTTAGGGACATGGTGGCTCAGTGGCTAAGACACTGAGCTTGTTGATCAGAAGGTCGGCAGATCAGCGGTTCGAATCCCTAGCACCGCGTAATGGGATGAGCTCCTGTTACTTGTCCCAGCTTCTGCCAACCTAGCAGTTCGAAAGCACGTACAAAAATGCAAGTAGAAAAATAGGGACCACTTTGGTGGGAATGTAACAGTGCTCCGTGTGCCTTCAGCATTGAGTCATACTGGCCGCATGACCATGGAGACATATTCGGACAGCGCTGGCTCTTCAGCTTAGAAATGGAGATGAGCACTGCCCCTAGAGCCGGAAACGACTAGCATGCATGTGTGGGGGAACCTTTTATCTTTACCTTACCTAGTTCCTGCATCTATCATTATATATCTATATCTGAGTATATGTCTGTATGTGTCTGTATGTCTATATGTGATATAATTTTAGATAGATAATGATAGACAGACAGACAGACAGACAGACAGATTTATATCATATTGGGAAGATAGGATGGAGTTTTTTTGTCGCTTCCTCCTCCTTTTTGGTATTACTACTACATTTGTGGGGGGGGGGGGAATTTCATGTTATACATTCTTATCCTTGGTGAAGTTTGGAATATGCTTTAACTATGGTATGTTTTCTATATTATTTAAGAGTGTCCTGTATTGATAATCAATCGCTGAAGGAAGTTTCAACCCTTCTCCCCTGTCCCCAGATTCATTGTTTCTTCATGGAGACCATTTCCTTTCCTTGTATCTCCATAGTTTATACCCACATCAGTGCATTTCTCACCATCCCTTGAGAATAAGACTTTTAGTACTTTAGTTGGTACCCATATACATCAATGTCTAGAAGGAATGTCTGTATCAATTTATGTGTAGTACATGGAGTCAATGACTTTTGTATGTACTGTTCTATACAAGTTATGTGAAAACTTTCTTCTTCTTCTTCTTCTTCTTCTTCTTCTTCTTCTTCTTCTTCTTCTTCTTCTTCTTCTTCTTCTTCTTCTTCTTCTTCTTCTTCTTCTTCTTCTTCTTCTTCTTCTTCTTCTTCTTCTTCTTCTTCTTCTTCTTCTTCTTCTTCTCCCTCCTCCCTCTTTCTTCTTCTTCTCTAAGTAATATTTTACTATAATATAATAAAATTCAATTGTCTTCTGATTTTTTTACACAATTCTTCCAAAGATGCACCAGGTTTTATGTACTTTTCTAACTAAGAAGTTGATTCTATTTATTGCTGCTCTCTGCATTTCTGTGGAGCCTATTTTGGCAGACTGTTGCATTTTGATCTACAGGAAATCTTTTACATCCCTGGTGACTGGCAGCTACAAAGTAATAAGTCACTGGACTGTTAGACATATCTCTACCACTTTCTTCATTGTACCTTCTTGGAGTAAAAACGTGGCAGATAAAAAGTTTGGGTAAGATTTCTTATGTTTGGAAAAGATCAGTGAGATGACACAGATTGTTAAAAGTTAGAAACACGGTGGACCATCTGGATAAGCTGTTGTCTGGGTGCCAAAGAGGCATGAAATCCATACTTTGAAATTTACCAAGATATCAGTACATGAAGACCTGGAAATGAGATGAAAGCTCCAGGGAATGCTATTCTATTTTCAGTGTGTCACTTGTACTTCCGGATAGCCAGATGAGGATTTATATCTTACCCCATGTGGCAGGTGTTCTTTTGAGAAGCAGCCACTGCTACTATGACAACCATTTTATGAAGAAGTGGATAAATGTTGACACAAAACCTAGGGAGAATAAAATATACTGGTTAAGTGATGGACTACAATAGATACTTTCATGCCTAAGCAGCATTTACAACCACCATAGATAGCCAAATCCCTTCTGTTTGCCATTATAGTTGTTATGGAAAATTAATCAAATGTAAAAAAAACAAAAACAAAGCAAAAATGTAATGAACAAGCTTGATTTTTCTCTGAAAGAGCAGCCAATTGCTTCTGGGTATATTAGTGTTTATTGGTGTTCTGCAGATGTGTGTAATCACTCCTTCGCCCTGCGTGAATAAGAGCCATCTGTTTATTTTCAGAGGATTACAATATTTAATAAATGCATTTCTGCCAGTAGCAGTTAGAATAAAGACCTTTTGCTCCTGACAACATAGGCTCCTGACAGAATGTGAGAATTCTCTACAGACCTACAGTTCTCACACTATCAATCATGGAGTTTCTTTCTTCTGTGATGCCAAGTGAGATGGTGAGATCCAAAATGGCAGCAGCTATGCTCAGAGCAAGCAGACGGCATTATGAATCCCATGAGGATCAACAGGAAGGTTGATAGAACAGAGCAGATGGTGGCACATAAGTAGATGGCACATGTTGACAATAGTATGTTGATCCAAAATCCTATGATCCTAGAAATGAAACTTGATTTGGACCATACTGAAATCCATTCTGATCATCGTATAGATTTACTCATTGACACTCCTACAAAGATGTCTTGAAGTGACTTATAATCAGCTACATGGGAAATGAAGTCAGACAACAAATATAACATTGCCACCAAAATCAGAAGCACTGTGATTTGAAAAATGTTCTTAAAAAGGCATGCATGTCTCGAAGTTAAATAAATATAATTCCTTTTTCTATATGAAATGGTTGAAAACTGTCAGTAAATTGATGAAAGTGGGGGGAGAGAAGCAATTCTTCACTGCTCTGAGAACTGAAATATAATTAAACTCAACCCTACACATCCATAGTGAAAAGTGAGGCTGTGTTCAATAGGCTTTGTCCCAGTTAAACAGGTAAAAAATTGGGGTTTGAAATGCAAATAAATATATAGATATTTAAATGCCAGCATGACATTTTATTCACATTTACTCATAGTTGCTCTACTGATTTCTATGGTACTTACAGATATACAAAGGGGTGACAATTAGTTATCTATGTAACTGTATTTGATTTAATTTGATTTATTGGATTGATAGGTAAGGTAAGGAGTCCCTGCAGATTTTACTCCACTAATTGTTGCTGACTATAGGGGGCAGTGCTCATCTCCATTTCAAGGTCCTTGTGCCTGTGCGGTCACATAGCCAGCATGACATCATAGAGTGCTGTTACTGTCCCAACAATGTGGTACCTATTTATCTACTTGCATTTGCATGCTTTCAAACTGCTGGGTTGGCAGGAGCTGGGGTGACATTGGGACGGTCACCCCATCACATGGTACTTGAGTTTTGAGCCTGGGCTGCAGGCTTTCCAGCTGAGAAGCCCAGCATCTTAACCACTGAGCCACCATGCCACCCCCATTGGATTGATAACCTATTGGTAATTAAAACCAACTCCTCTTGGCCACATTAATTGATGGCACCACCTCTTGCAGATGTGAAGATTTATTTGTTTTGAATGATTTGGAAGGAGGGGCTTTACAAAAGATTTACAAGACAACCATCCGCCCGGTTGCACTGTATGGCACTGAATGCTGGGCAGCAACAACAGGGACCGAAAGCTATCTCCATGCCATGGAAATACGAATGCTCTGTTGGATATCGGGCATCTCCCTTCTTGACCACATAACAAATGACACCATTCAACAGCATTTTGGTGTGGTACCAATTATAGAGAAGATGAGAGAAGGCCGACTCCGCTGGTATGGACATGTCCAGAGAGCAGCACCTTCCACCATGGCCAAGACTGCCTACCAACTAGAAGTCAGTGGCCGGTGACCTTGTGGGCGTCCAAAACAGAGATGGCAAGACACCATCAACAAAGATATGCAAGCCGCGGGCCTGCACCCTGGAGACACAGCTGACCGTGCAAAGTGGCGCTCAATGATCCAAAAAATGGACCCTACACCTGCAGGAATACGCTAGGAAGAAGAAGATTTGAAAGGAGGGGCAGAATTGGTAGTCCCTATGCTTTGGCTTCCTAGTCCCATGTCTAAATGGTAAATCTCTGATTAAAAATTGGATAAAAGTGATGTTCTTTACAGATGTGTTTGGTGGTGAGAGAATAAGAGACCAACATAATCTGTGAGCAACGTGGGAGGAGACTGTTATACATGTGAGAGAGAGATTTCTCTGACTAAGATGCTATCTTTAAAGGAACCTTCTCTGCTGAATGCAGGATAGGCAGATCCTAAATCATTTCAGGCTTTAAATGTCAGTATCAACACACTTTACCCAGCAAGCAATTGCCAAAAGGTGCAGATCCTTCAGTTCCACATCTTTGCACTCTGTACTGTAGCAATTAACAGTTTAGCTGATGCACTTTATTCCAGTTTCAACTTCAGGATTTTTCAAGGACCGTTCTACGGAGAACACATTTAAATAATCATTTGTTGTGATGTTTATGACTGCACTGTTGGGAACTCGACATTACTCTGATTATTGAGATGGCATACATGATAATATATAAATAATAATGCAATAAACACGATGGCATTGAATTGCTACATGATGCTGATAGGGTTCAATATTGTTCTTTGAGCTGTTTGCTAGAAGCTGCAGATTCTTATTATCTAAATCATATTTACTGTATGTAGAATGTCTTCAGAGACATTACAGGAGCATTTCTCAACCACGGTCAATCTGCATAGATGTTATTCTGTTCTTAAGGGTTCAAATATTTAAGCTTAAATAATATTTTAAAAACATAAGTAAAATGGCCCTCCTGTGAAGATGAAATTACAAACACAATCATTATTAAGGATATTTAATCCTTTTGGGGAAACTGCGGTCTTAAACAGACAACAGAATGGGCCCCTCTAACTTTCTTCGTAATGCATAAAATGCAGCAGTTGACAAGTATAATTGGTATGAGACACTGAACAATTATTTTGAAAGTTTGCTTGGTCAACAGGGAAATTGTGGGAAAATATTGCAATTGAATGAATGTTGAAGAACTGGAGAATGGTGAATATTGTAGTAAAGTTATTCTTTATTGTGTTTAACTGAGTGTGAACAGCTAGGACAGGGGTCAGCAACCCACGGCTCTGGAGCCGCATGTGGCTCTTTCATCCCTCTGCTGCAGCTCCCTGTTGCCGGTGGAGCCACAATTGATAGGGCTTTATGTTAGGACAGGTGGAGGAAAAAGGATGCTGCACTAGGAGGAGATTCTATGATGGGGGAACCGGACTTCCAGTCAGCTCCAGAATTGAATGGGGGGCTTCAGTTTAGGACCTTTGTGGCTCTTTGAGTGTTTAAGGTTGCCGACCCCTGAGCTAGGACATCCCAGAACATAGGCAAACATTTTCTTTCCTTTAACTGGGATTTAAAATGAATTTAAAATCGATGAAGATAGATGATGGTGGATAGTTAGATAGGTATTAGGTTCTGTAGATTATTGAGTGAAATAACTGGATGGTACATTGGAAGTGATTTCATCCACCATCCCCACACAAGGTAGGAGTGCACTATTACAGCAAATCCAACATGTGGCTATGCAATGTTTGCATAGACTTTCCAGCAAAGGTGAGTCAACTAATTCCTGGAATGTTCTATCATTGAACAACTATTTCTAGAAAAATGATCAAAGAAATTTATTCTGATGTTGAACCAAAATCAACTTCCTCGTAATTAAAACCCATTACTTCTTGTTCTCTCTTCTGAAATGACTTTAAATCAGGGGTGGGTTCCAAATTTTTTTACTACCACTCTGTGGGCGTGGCTTAATTTTGTGGGAGTGGCTTGATGGTCATGTGACTGGGTGGGAGTGGCTTGACGGTCATGTGACCGGATGGGAGTGGCTTGGCAGTCATGTGACCGGGTGGGAGTGGCTTGATGGTCATGTGACCTGGTGGGAGTGGCTTGGCAGTCATGTGACCGGGCGGGAGTGACTTGGTGGTCATGTGACCGGGTGGGAGTGGCTTGGCAGTCATGTGACCGGGTGGGAGTGGCTTGTCAGTCATGTGACCGGGTGGGAGTGGCTTGATGGTCATGTGACAGTGGGCAGGGCTTCATGGGGTCATGTGACTGGGCAGGCGTGGCTTCATAGTCATGTGACTGGGTGGGCATGGCCAACTCAATGTCACTCACATCAAGGGGTGCCTGGCCTGGCCCCTCCCCTCCCAGCCATTCCTTGTAACACCCAGCCTCAACGTATCTATAGTTCTGTAAAATGTTGTTCACCTTTTTTCGACTTTATTATGTACATACTATAGATGTATTTTCATGGACCACTGAAAGGAGGAAATGACTCACATGCTTTACCCAAAAGTATTTTATTCTAGA
>QLTV01002002.1:428729-440092 GCA_003457575.1 Thermophis baileyi
ACAGAATACCTTATCCCACCAGACGTGAAATTTTGGGCTTAGACAACTTAGAACTACGTCGCCTTAGAACCGATCGACATGTAGTTCATAAAATTATCTGCCACAATGTCGTCCCTGTCAATGACTATTTCAGCTTCAACCGCAACAATACACGAGCTCACAATAGATACAAACTTAATGTAAACCGCTCCAAACTTGATTGCAAAAAATTCAACTTCAGCAACAGAGTGGTCAATGCCTGGAATACATTACCTGACTCTGTAGTTTCTTCCCCAAACCCCTAAAACTTTAACCTTAGACTGTCTACCTTTGACCTCACCCCATTCCTAAGAGGTCTGTAAGGGGCGTGCATAAGCGCACCAGCGTGCCTACCGTCCCTGTCCTAACGTCCCCATGTATTCATAAAATATCATGTACTCGTAACCATGCTTGCACTTCTTATATATTCACAATCATGTTTATACTTTGTCTGTAATCATATACATTCTTGACAAATAAAATAAATAAAAATAAATAAATAAATACCTTGTTATGAGATGCAAATTAGCCTGAAGGTTGTTTGGATATTTCTGAGTCATGGTCTGATTTCAGACTGTTTGATTGGCTAGCTGTTGTTGCTGGGCTGTAGTTAAGTACTGTCTGTGTGATGCAGATTAGGATTAGAGTTGTTATCTGGGTGCTTCTGAGTCATAGTGTAGTTTTGGTTTGTTTGATAGTTTGAATGGCTAGCTGTTGTTACTGAGACATGGTCTGATACAGAGAAGTTCTCTGAGGATGGGCTCCAGCACAAATCCGAACGCTCGGAAGACAAAACCTCTGGTCCCGGTGACTGACCCAGATTGGATCTGGCAACATTATCCTGGGACACATATATTCACCTTCATGCATCAGGCAATCTCTGCCCACAGCTTGGAGTTTGATCCTGATGGGGCTCAAGGTTGATTCAGTCTTCCATCCTTCTAAGGTTGGTAAAATGAGAACCCAGATTATAGGGGCAATATGCAAATAATGCTTACGTTTTAAACTGCCCAGAGAGTGCTATAAAGTGCTACGGGATGGTGTATACAGTAAGTGTAAATGCTATTGCTATTAAGACCTTTGTTCTTTTTCTTTTGTTTGTTCCCAATATAATAATATGGGAAAATGCATTTGTGTACAAACTCCTGAATACTCGAATCAAGATACTTGTTTTATTCCTTCTTGTATAGGAAATTTTATTAATAGGTGTCCTGGGTCCCATTCTTGATATCACACTATTTTCTATATATTTTTTCTCCCTACCTCATAAGATTCAGTTTAAAGCCCCTTGGATCAGTAGAACACTTTTTAAATACATTCTTCCAAATTCTCGTGAGGGTCCATCTCTCATTAGAAGCTCCTCGTCATGGAAACACTATCAAAGAATCCAAACCTTTCCCGTTGGCACCATTTGCAAAACAAATTCTTCACTTTCACTATTCTCTTTCTTTCTAGACCGTATCTTTCAGCAGGAAAGATTAAGGAAAGCATTACCAGTGCCTTCAGTTCCTCGACTCTTTTGCACAATATTTTAACATTTCCTGCAGTATTTTCAAGGTTATATTTGATTGTGTCACTTGTCCCCCTGTGGATCAATAAGAAGGAATATTTTTAGTCAACTTAAAGAGACGTGAGATTTTTTTCCCTTTGCATCTTAAATATATGTCTAGCAAGGCAGCATCCTTTTCTTTAATAGGTTTTCTGGCTGACACATTCAGTCTCTCTCAGTATGGCGTCTCTGATCATAATCCCTTGTTGTTTCCTTCTCTTCAGGGAAGTGACAAAAGATCTTCCCGTTTCAGACCCTCTAGACCTCAGTCCCTCAGGCTTGTGACAGGTGCTTTTCTTTCAATGATGCTCATGATCAGCTTGGACATTTGTGTCATATTCCTCCATCTCTCCATGCCTTCCACTTTGCTTTCTTCTGCCTTCTGGAAGACTTTTTGTGCTGTTGTAACTATGCAAGAACTTTCTGAGCCAAATTCAAGAAATCCCTATTTTCCCTAATAAGCTGGTGTGTAATGATTGCCATGGTGATAACAGAGAGTTTTGCCTCTAGACACTTCAACTTCTCTTTGAAGAGAGCAATTGACCTGCACTTGTTGTATGTACAGTATGGAAGGAAAACCTTGCAGTGGCCAGCATGAGCCATCTCCTTGCTTTCTTTTCCACCCTGGAACATTAACGCAGCCTGTAGACCAGGGGTGTCAAACTCAAGGCCTGCGGGCCGTATTCGGCCCGAGGGGTGCTTAGATCTGGCCCCCGGGGCCACCCTGGAAACAGCAAAGGACGGGCCTGCGGGATGCCTCTGCCAGCAAAAATGGAACTTGGGAGGGCCGTGTGCAGCCCTCCTGAGCTCTGTTTTTGGCTGCGACGGCTTCCTGCAACCCTGTCAGCAAAAATGGAGGGTTGAGCTCCATTTTTGCTGGCAGAGGACTCAGGCCACCACAGGCACCCCCAACACAAATGATGTAGAGCTATCCATACCCACCCCAGCCACACTCACCATGCCCCCCCCCAGGTCAAACACTACCCTGATGTGGCCCACAATGAAATCAAGTGTCAGGCCGAAGCCATTTTAGTTGGGGTCTTTGGCCTGCCACACTTTATACTATTTTAATATCTATTCTTTGCTGTGGGAATTTGGGAGGGGGAATTGCATGAGGGCTGTTTGTACGTAGCCATAACAAATTCCTTCTAGATAGTCAAGGTCATCCTTTGTCTTCGCACTCCTGCACCTGCATGGGAGGAGATGGGTGGATGCTGCCAAGTTGGCAGTTGAAGATTGGTCAATCGGGTTTCTCCCAGATGTGCCAACATGGCTCTGTTAATAAATTGTAACTTTGAGGAATACTTTGCCTTGGACTCTGATTTAAGTTCGGATGCTATTTGGAACCCTGACACTAACCCGAATCTCCCTTAAAACTCACCCAGCTACCCCGAATCCTCGGGGCGCTGTCGGGGTCCTGAGCCCCAACACCGACCTGGCAACAGGCAGCGTAAAGACTCAGGGAAGATGGAGGAAGAGAAGCATGCCACGGGGAAGCAAGTAGAGGATGGCTTGCATATTCACATCGAGACCCTCTACGTTCCTTCCAAAGTCGTGGTGGAAGCTGAAGAGGCCGCAGAGAGGGAACGCCAGTTGGGGGCTCGGCGCAAGCAGCCGGCCCCTGAACGCCTATCTCAGCAAGAGTGGACCTCTCAAAGCACAGCTGGGGGGCTGAGCTCTCCCACAGAGCAGCTGTGGGAACCACACCTGGGTGCGGGATCAGCCTCGGCCCACGAGTGGAGACAGCAGATACTTACGCCGACCGGATGCTCCGAAGGTGAGGGATCCCAGCCACTCTCACACAGCCAATCGCTGATGGAACTCCCCGACCAGTTCGGACGACTAAGCATAAGTTGGACCAACCCCCCTTCAGGACCCGAGGCCTCAAATTGGAACTTGGCCCACCCAATGTTCTCCTTCCCAAAGAGGAACCCACTGGCTCCTTTGAGCAGAGACTCGGCCTCATTCCACACTGCAATGAGCGAGACCCCTGTGAGTCTCTACACCGGGGTGAAGCCTCCGTGGGCAACCCTCCGCCACGAAGCACAGATGACCTAACAGCCTGGGCTCAGGAGCCCACTGGCCTGGCAGCAGGGCACGTGGGGATTGCTGACCCCAGGCCAGCCGCCAAACCTCAGCCTCGCACAACTGAGGCAAGCCCCAGCAGGGTGGGCTTTCTTCCCAGGCATGGGATGGGCACAGTGCCAATGGGCTCTGGGGACACAGCAGCCACCGAGCCCCGCACTGATGTTCGGTGCGACGCAGCCTCCTGCGATGTCCATTCCAGCCACGCAAGCCCAGCTGCAGCAGCAGGGGCACCTCCCCACTGACAGCGCTGCACCGGGGCTAGCCCAGCCATTACAACAGGGGGGGGCACAGCTGGGAGGCCCCCAACCACAAGTGATTGTCCCGCTGGCCACACAAGTGCAAGCCGCCACCCAGCCGGCCCCAGCGCAGCCTCCTCGGTTCTGGGCCACATTCAATGGGGATCCCAGGAAGCTGGCCTATTTCCTACATCGGGTCTGGGTGTACATCGATTAGTTTGGGACCCAATTCCAGTCAGACTGAGAACTGATCGACATGATAACCGAGGGGATGAATGAGGGTGAAGCAGCAGAATGGGTGGCAGAACTCCACGATGAAGCGGCCCCAGAACTTGATGAAGCTGATGAGTTCATCCGGCTGAGGCAGGTCCGTTTTAACAACGCGGCTCAACATGTGGAAGCTGAGGAGCAGATTAAGGGGCTGAAGCAGGCAGGCCACCCAGTCAAGGAGTTGGTGTGGGAATTCAGAAGGGCGGCAGGGAAGGTGCGGGACTGGCCCAAACGGCTCTTGGTGCACACGTTTAGAGATGCCCTAGACCCAGAACTGAGAAAGTCCTGTAGTATCCAGGGGGTCCCGGACAGGATCCAGGACTGATACAACATGGCCATCATCCTGGATCAAGTGACCCGGGGCCCCAAGAAGCCCCCAGCCGAGAGGCCAGCCAGGAGACCTTTGGGATAATTGGTCAGAGCTGCTACCTTTTGCAGAAGTAGCGTACATCAATGCTGTCCACAGCAGCACCGGACTAACTCCTTTTCAAGTTACCAGCGGCATGGAATTCGTTCCCATGCCTGAGCTACCTACAGAGACCCCCACTTCCATGTCCCTGACGGAGTGGATGGAAATGCTGAAAAAAGTATGGGAGAACATCAAGAAAGCACTAGCTGAAGCAGCAGAAGCCTATAAGAAGCAAGCAGACAAGCACCGATCGCTCCAGCCCCCCTTCCAAGTGGGGGGTAAAGTTTTCTTGTCCACTAAATATATCTGATTGAGAATTCCCAGCAAAAAGCTAGGGCCAAAATTCTTGGGTCCTTTCCCAATAGTCAAAATTATCAACCCAGTCACAGTTCAGCTTGCACTGCCTAGAATATTGGGGAAAATTCACCCTGTGTTTCATTGCAGCTTGTTAAAACCCGTGATTGGGTCAAACATAAGACCACAAACCCAACCACCACCTCCCCCTGTAGTCATACAAGGAGAGACACACTATGAGGTGAAAAAAATTCTAGACTCCAGAGTGTTTAGGGGTCAACTACAATATCTAATCCATTGGAAAGGGTACCCTTTGTCAGAAGCTACCTGGGTAAAAAGTTGGAATGTGAAAGCTGACAAGCTAGTAAAACAATTCCATGACAAATATCCAGACAAGCAAAAGGGTCCCCCTGGGGTCTTTTCCTGAGGGGTCTTTCCCTGGGGTCTTTTCCTGAGGGGAGGCCGCCTGTCAGGCCGAAGCGCTTTTTGGCCATAACAAATTCCTTCTAGATAGTCAAGGTCATCCTTTGTCTTCGCACTCCTGCACCTGCACGGAAGGAGATGGGTGGATGCTGCCAAGTTGGCAGTTGAAGATTGGTTAACGTGATGGACTTGGGGGTGTGGGGACAAGGGCTTGAACTTTCAACTGGGTGGAGAAACCCTGGAGCTTCAGATTCGGGTTTCTCCCAGATGTGCCAACATGGCTCTGTTAATAAATTGTAACTTTGAGGAATACTTTGCCTTGGACTCTGATTTAAGTTCGGATGCTATTTGGAACCTTGACATCGAGTTTGACACCCCTGCTGTAGAGTATGGGTCACAGTTCATTTCCAATTAGCACCTAAGGGTGATTGTATAATGGGCAAAGATTGTGTGATAGGGGGTAATTTGTAGCTGAATAGGGGAGTACTTTGTAGCTGAGGGATGGAGCTGCTATTAACATAAAATGCAGTTTATTGATAATGGAGGAGCACAAAGAAAAGACAATATGAAATTAACAAGTAGAGCCCTACAGCTGCACTACTCCTTTTGAGAACCAACAGCCCACCCAGACACTGTACAAAGCAGCAAAGTTCAGAGCAGCAGTTCAAAGCACCAAACCCTGACTAATTTGAAGGTGGCTAAATGGGGGCTAAAGACTTTGTTAAAACACAGCAACAAAGGATTTCTTAGGACCAGAGGGTCATAAGAAGAAAAGGGTTTATTCGGAACTTAGATTTATTTTATTTATTTATTTATTTATTTGTCAAACATGTACAAGATAGCAGGTATAGGTATAAACATAAACATAATCAAAGTGAATACAGATAGATGAGGACAATAGGACAGTAGGACAGGGACGGTAGGCACGCTGGTGCGCTTATGCACGCCCCTTACCAAGCCATGCCCACAGAACCGGTAGTAAAAAAATTGGAAACCCACCACTCTTACAGACCTCTTAGGAATGGGGTGAGGTTGACAGTAGACAGTCTAAGGTTAAAGTTTTTTGGGTTTGGGGAAGAAACCACAGAGTCAGGTAGTGAATTCCAGGCATTGATCACTGATCAATGCAGTTGATGCATTGATGCAGACAGACATAAACATTGGTACAGATAGAATAGATAGATGGTGGATGGATGGATGGATGGATGGATGGATGGATGGATGGATGGATGATAGATAGATAGATAGATAGATAGATAGATAGATAGATAGATAGATAGATAGATAGATAGATAGATAGATAGATAGATAGATAGATAGATAGATAGATAGAAATAGATAGATGATAGATGATGGATGGATGGATGGATGGATGGATGGATGGATGGATAGATAGATGATAGATAGATAGATAGATAGATAGATAGATAGATAGATAGATAGATAGATAGATAGATAGATAGATAGATAGATAGATAGAAATAGATTTGATAGATTTGATAATGTAGTAAGTGTTGAGTTAGAAGGGGAATAATTCAGTTTCTTATACTGTATGTTTTGTGTAATAAAAGCTTTCCAGGTAGCATTGGGAAGATAATAATCTTTTTTTTTTGGTGGTTTGTACCATTTCTCAAAAGAACCCAATAAGAAATACTACAGAAAAGAAAACAAACATGGCACATTCTTTGTATGTTACTAGAATAGTTCCATTTTTGCCTTTATATTCCTCTGAACATCAAACAAGAGCCACAAGAAAAATTATGCTTCCCATGCCAAATACTTCTTTGCCTATTCTCTTGGGAGCTGGCTTCCTTATATATCCACTGAAGTTGCCTCAAGTAGGTCACCAATGTTCAATGTTGTTTTCACACCCAATGGGAAATCAGTAAGTCTCAGCAAACAGCCAGGAGCGGCAATTTGTCAGTAGTCTTTCTATCTCCTTAACTCTTCCACTCCACTCTTCCTCCTGTATCTCCTCAGGTGAACCTCTGCCATGTGTTTATCTACAGTATATTGCTGTCACAAACCTCCCGTATAATGAGCTGGGTAATGCTATAAACAGCCTGCAACATAGACATTTTAAATTTGCCACTGAGTTTTAAGGTCAGGCAAATATGACTTTTTATCTAATAGTCAGAAAACATCTCCTGTTCCTCTTGTAACAAAGTTTAGGATGCCATGGTTGAACATGTTCCACCAAAGATTTGCATTTACTTATGAAAAATGTAACAGCATTTTCCAATGTCCCTATCTGTGGATTTAAAATTCTCCATCCATCATGGACATTGCTCAGAATTCTGGGAGTTGAAGTACTCACATTTGGAATGTGTCAAGATTGAGAGAGAAATAATATATTACAGGGATCAGTTCATGCTACTGAGAAGACCTAAAATAATTTAATATTTGGCCAAAGTAAGTGATGTATAAGGTTATCCCATTGCATCAAATAATCTGCCTCCTTTTTTTAAAAAAATCATCTTCATTCTTGATTCCTTCTCCTACATGAAGAATAAACCATTTTCTCTCCCCCAACATATTAATTCACATACATACATATATTTGTTCCCTGTCCCTCTTGCCAAGAGACTATGAGCTAACAATTAAGCAAGGGACAATAATCTGTGTCCTGCTCTTATTGTAAAACTCTACAAAAATAATACAATTCAAACTTTTTTTTTAATTTTATGAAGAATTTTTTTCCCACATAATCACGAAATGGTTTTGGTGTAAATTACTCTGAGCAAGCACACTTTGAAAACAGCTTACACAACACTACACAACATTTTATTGCAAAGCCCACATGTATACTTGGAAATGTGGATTCTATAAAAGCAGAAAAAGTAAGGAAAATAGTAGAAGGGGAAAACAGTGGCTACCAGTTTATTATTTAAGTTATTAATGATTTAAAGAAACCGAAGGATCAGGAGCAATAATTTATTAAAGGGAGGGAATGGGTTCCATTATATGCCTCCCCAGACTTCTGGTCATCTACCAAGCAATTAATCTGCTAGCCAATACCTGATTTTCTATGGTGATGGGGCTTTAATTGCAGAATACCTCTATTCTCTATGGTGAGTTGTTCTTCATATATCATGGGGAACAGATGCGCAAAACAATTTCAGATTTGTCTCCTTTAGTAGCAGACTTAGATGATGACCTTGACAATTCAAGAGTAACACAATACAGACTAAAAAAAAAAATCACAACCAAGGAATTCTTTGGAAATTCAAGTTCTAGCAAGGAACCCTAGATTTATATTTAGTTATTGTAAAATGTAAAAGAAAAGTTTTTTATGTTTGAATTTTTGTATAATGTGTAATGTGTACAAGAATATTTGTATAATTATAGGGAAGACTTTGCAAGATCTTTTCCCAAATCTACACACTTTAATTATCACATTCTTATATTTTTCATTTTTAAAGTTCCTTTTTTCTTAATTGCGCTGTCCCTGGAATTTGTCACATCTACAAACATACTCTTTTCTTTGCCGTGATTGTTGCATGGTATGTTGTGTTCTAGAGAGTGATCAGGTTATATGCAAAAATTCCATTAAAATTATCATTATTATTTTCAATAGCTTTTTCAATTTTGCGATTCTGCCACATTTGGAAACTCAAAAATTGCATATATCTATATCTATATCTATATCTATATCTATATCTATATCTATATCTATATCTATATCTATATCTATATCTATATCTATATCTATATCTATATCTATATCTATATCTATCTCTATATCTATCTATATCTATATCTACTGTATATCTATCTATATCTCTATCTATATCTATATCTATATCTATATCTATATCTATAATCTCCACATAGCATTTAACTTCTCTCTCTCTCTTATATCTATATATCTACCTATCTATCTATCTATCTATCTATCTATATATCTATCTATCTATCTATCTATCTATCTCTCTATCTATCTATCTATCTATTTGCAAAGCTGCCAATGGGCCATATTGATGAATCAGTGCCACAAAAATGAAATTCTCAGTCTCATTTGACAGATATACTGAAATGAGAAGAGTTAGATTACTGAATCTTGGAAACTGGACAGCATCTTTTTTTTTTTCAATAAATAGAGAAGGAAAAGTATTCCCCTCTCCTCCTTACTTTTTCTTAGTGAAAATTGTACCTGATGATAAAGGGAATTTTGTGTTGTTGCATGCATATACAAAATGACTGGCACAATGCTGCTTTCATCATTTTGACAAAAACAAAGTCTTCCTGTGCATGTCCCTGAATGTAAAAACATTGGATCCTGTGGACACTTCTGAATGTGATACTATTAAATTGCTCGTTATTTAATCTGACAAATAGTAAGACAAGATCATAGCATTATCTGAGTCTGTCTCTCTCTGTCCTTTATGGACAACATCACTTTCCAAATCCATCAAGACAGAAGCTATTTCCTTCATTCTTTCCTCCAGGTGATTTAATGAAATCTCTTATTTAATGTATCTTCTGATTGAGTCCAAAGAAAAAAGAGCAAATAATGTCATGTTTAAGAAGATAGAAGAGTTAAGGAATAAAATGCCAACATACAAAATATTTTATCTTCAGTTTTCTTTTGTCCTTGAACCAGATGTCAAAGAATTGGGAAGCTGAAATAGAAATTAGCCTTCTTTTTTTTCTCCTACATATCTTCCTCTTCTGTTATATAACTTCAAAGAGGAAATCAGAAACATCTATCTTCATTCTTGACTTATTAATTTATCATTCAACTATAGTCTGTCTCAACAAACCAATTTTAAATTGGTTTGTTTAAGGAGTTTTTGAAAAAGAGATTGGACAGCCATTTGTATGAATGTAGGGTGTCCTGCTTGAGCAGAGGGTTGGATTAGAAGACCACCAAGGTCCCTTCCTAATTATTCTGTTCTGTTCTGTTCTGTTCTGTTCTGTTCTGTTCTGTTCTGTTCTGTTCTGTTCTGTTCTGTTCTGTTCTGTTCTGTTCTGTTCTGTTCTGTTCTGTTCTGTTTTTTTCTGTTCTGTTCTGTTCTGTTCTGTTCTGTTCTGTTCTGTTCTGTTCTGTTCTGTTCTGTTCTGTTCTGTTCTGTTGTATTCCATTCCGTTCCGTTCCATTCCGCCCCGTCCCGTCCCATCCCATACCATCCCATCCCATCCCATCCCATCCCAAATATTTGAGAACCTGATATTATGTACATTCCATAATATCTAAACCATGTAGATCAAGAAACTAGCTTGTTAAAAAAAACATAATCCTGATATCACAGCAGTGGAGAAAAAAAACTTATCAAGACAAAAAATAAGCTGTATTGCTCCTTCATAAATGGACCAGTCACAAGTCATGGTTCACAATTCTTCAGGGAAATGAAAATACTGCAGACAGACAAGAATCTGGTCAGTTTAAGTAGGACCATTTTTGCAAGTTTTATTACCAGAAAGTATTCTCATTCTGCAGCAAGCTCCCCATGCTTAAGAATGTATGCTTCTGATTCCATCAAGGGGTCACTATGAGGTCAGAAGTGGGTTCCTACCGGTTCGGACCGATTCTATAGAACTGTTAGTAACTTGGCGGCCTGGGTCGCTGGAACCGGCAGCAACCCAGGCCTGCCACGCCCCCAAGCCGGTTCTCTCAGCAGCACCATAGGAGGTGCCATCTTGTTTTTTAGTACTGCACATGCATGCACGCCCACACGGCACCTGCACACCCATGCGGTGCATCCCTGAGCGAACTGGCAGTAGCAGAATCCAGAACCCACCCCTGTATGAGGTAGACCTCAATGAAATGCATGAAATGAATTGAAGCTGTAATGTTCTTCTTCCTGTGGGGAGGAGGGAAAGAAAGAAAAAGAGGGAACATACTACCACATGTGGTGGACCTGCCCCAAAATTCCAAACATGAATCCTGGTTGTTGGAAATGCCAACATAAAGAGGGAACATACTACCACATGTGGTGGACCTGCCCAAAAATTAAAACATTCTGTCAAAAAATACGAAACTGGTTACAAGAAATAACAGCACAAAAAATAAATATGTATGTTTGGGGGGGGCGACAAAAAAAATTGTAATAAAAATGAATTTTTTTAAAAAAAG
>QLTV01002002.1:440137-458554 GCA_003457575.1 Thermophis baileyi
AAGATAACAATGGAGTTAAATCAGAAAGAGGATTCGAAGTTTTTTGAAATTTGGAACTTATTTTATAATTGGCTGGAAAGGAGGAAAAAAAATATTGATTGATTGATGTTTAATTTAGGAATTTAAATAAAATTATGTCAGTCTAGTTAATATAAATGTATATATAGTATTTACTAAGAATATAAAAAAGTTATGCATAGTCATACAGTTATATATCAGCAAAAATGTACTGTTAAGACATACGCCGTAAAAGCACCCAAGAGGGGTATATGTTTATTTGTAAATGTATTGTTTTGTTTTGTCTGATGTTTGTTTATCATTTTTTTTTAATATTTATATCCAAATAAAATTATTTTTTAAAAAAAGAATCCAGAACCCACCCCTGTATGAGGTAGACCTCAATGAAATGCATGAAATGAATTGAAGCTGTAATGTTCTTCTTCCTGTGGGGAGGGGGGGAAAGAAAGAAAAAGATAAAGTATTTTCTAGCTTATTCACGTATATAGCAGAGCTCACTTAAACTATATATAATGAGAGCAGACAAAATGCAGGACTATTTCATAACAAGTTTAGATGGGACCACAGACAAAAAAGCTTTTGCTGTGTGGCTCAGAGAATCAGAAGTTTTATGAAGGTGGGGGTGTGCAACTGCGCCACGCACCCCGTGCTGACTTATCTCAGAGCCCCCACAGCCAGGCCACCCATGCCCTGACACCTTCCTTGCCTCCTGGCCGTGGCACCGGCGCGTCGCATGGCCTCCTGCTCCATTGTGGCCGGGAGCAAGCAGAAAAAGTGGGCCGGTGGTCACATGGGCTCCTGCTGGACATGGTTGCTAGTGCTGCCACCGCAAAGCAGTTGTTGGGGCCTGGATGGCCTGGATGCGGGGGCCTGAGGTAACGCAGTGCGGAGGGTGTGGGGCATCTCCTCACCTCGTGTTGGCACTGCAAGCAACCAGACAGAATGGGTGGGCAGCCAGCTGCAAAGGCACTTAAGTAGGGCTTATTTTGGAGGTAGGGATTATATTAGGTGAATGCATAAAACCATGCTAGGGCTTATTTTCAAGTTAGGTCTTATTTTCAGGGGAAAAGGGTACAAGAAGAGAGTTGCATACTAAAAACCATCAACAACCAATGCTTGCATTGAACTTGCAATTAAAATTGGAAATAAGAGAATTACTTTAGTGCACATTGTTTACAGCAGACATTTCATTAGCATTTCACTGCAGAGAGTTCTCTGGGGAGATAGGAAACATGGAAAAAAAATTATGAAACCATTGAACAAAGTCTGAATTACAGCAGAACATGGCCTATCTCCTCTTTAACAATGTACGTTTTGCCCTGTCTTAGGAAAAAATATTCCCACTGCTAATAGTCAAGTCTAGTCAATGACCTGATAAATATTTAAATTACGCAAATCTGAAACAAAATATAAGGAAAGCAAACCAGTGACAGGAATTCAAAGACTCAGCAGGAGGAAGGAGTAACCAATTTTCAATCACCAGGAATAAAATGGGAAAAAAAGCTATTTTATTCATTTGTTTTATTCCATCTCATTTTCAGAGTGGCTGATGCACACTAAAGTCACAATGTAATTTTTGAACAATACATACACAATCCAATAAACACAATGACTACAATACATAATAAAGCAAACGTGAAAAACAAAAACGAAATCCAGAATAATACATAATGTAAGATTAATACAGATTGGAAAAAATCTTAAACTAGCAGATGGCAAGTAGAATATATGTTTTTATTAGTATGATCCAAGGCTTCCAGCAATGTGAATGGATAATATCTATTTGCCCATTTTCAATAAGAAACTGTAGGGAGAATCCCCTTTTCAATATAAGAAAGCCGCCCTATTAGCAAACAAATGCCCCACCCCCAAAGAGAAAAGGCTTCCCTGAAGTAAAATCATTCAAGCAGCTGGTCCCTGTGAATGGATATTTAATTTCCATTCACCAAGACAAACTATTCCATTGCTACACAAAATGCCTTCAGCTACAGCCTCCACAGAAGACTGAAATTGATTAGATTAAAAAGTAGAGAGACAAAGACACCTAAAATCTACATTTCCTCACCCAGCTCCAAGGACAGTGCATGCCCTCCCAGCCACAATGGGTGTCGGGCAACAATAATTAGTATATTAAAAGACATGCTCTTATACAGATTAAAGTGCATTTTGCAATGAACATGAACATCTAAATCACAAAGCCCAAAAATCATATAAAAACCCATCTACTCTCCAGGCCACTTTGTTGGCCACCTCAGAAATATACTGCTATAACTGTAGTTTCTGGCTACCAAATAAACAGAAACCTCCTTTGCAAAATGCAGCCTGCCTTCAATTCAGTTCTTTTGCATCTTTCCCCTACCTTGGAATGAGAACCGGACCAGATTTTATTTCCAGTAAAACAATATACACTATTTCACAATGTATGTGTGCCTTAATATTTTTTACTAACAACAAAACCTGGAGATTACATGGATCCTCACCTGCTTTTTATAGATTTGAATCCCCAAATTCAAATTTGTTTTGAATTTCTTTTTAATCTACTGAAATTCAGAGCCACAATGATAGGTCTCAGTGGTGCAAATTCAATTTTCTTTTCTTCTAAGGGCCAAAATTGATGTGTTAAGGCTTTGCTAATCACCACAAGAGAAACAGAGTCTGTATACCTGGTACTGCCACAGCAGCATTTAAGGAGGGGGAAAAATCGTATTTCCAACCTCTGCTATTTAGAATCCTTAAAATAAATGAAAGCCCAAATCAATTATTTAAAAACACTCCTCTCAAAAAAAATATGGCAACTAAAGAATTACAAATTAATTACCAAGTCAACTGCAAGCTTTACAAAAGTTGACATAATTCTCAACTTAGTAATTTGAACCTTGGGGTGCCATAATGCTTAGCTCGGTGAACATTTAGAACACCTGAATTTTCTCTTGGTTCATTAATTAGTATAATTTGTGACAAATAGCTCATTTTATTCTGACCAATCTGATTGAACTACGGAGGTGGGTTATTCCCACTGAGTTCCAATTTCAACAAAATACCAGGAAGAAGGGGATTGTCACTCTTTCAAAAATGTTCTGCATGACAATGTAGATACAGTCACAAATCAACAATTATAAAATACAATTTGAGTTTCTCTGGATAGGAATCAAAACTTTTTGTTTTGTTCTGTTTTGTTTATTTTTTCATTAATCTTCTGACTCAGAGGTGGGTTCCTCCTGATTCAGACCGGTTCGCCCGAACCGGTAGCGACCCGCTGGTGACATCACGGTGATGTCACGGATCCGGTTCGGTCGGTGCTGGTCCGTGAGTGCCACCATCTTTTTTTAAAAAAAATTTCTTTTGCGCATGCACAGAAGCCGAGTTTCCTGCACTGTGCATATGTTGCCATCTTGTTTTCGGCTCTTTTTTTTTTTTTTGGATTTTTTAAAAAAAATTTGGCACTGCGCGTGCACGTGAAGCACACGTGCGCCCAAGAGGCGCGACCACACAGCGTGGGAGGAAACAAACCAGCAATGAGGTAAGTTAGAACCCACCCCTGATCTGACTCCATAATGGACACATAGAAACAGATAAAAGAATGAAATTTATAGTAAAAACAACAGCAATTGCCTTTAAGAAGAGAAGACTTAAGAGTGAATATGATATCTTTTTTCAAACGCCTGGAAAAATTGTCACACCAAAGGTGGTCAGGATGAGTTCTGTGTCATTATAGAAAGCAAGACATGGAATAAAAGTTTTTAATTACAGAAGGGGAGATTCTGATGGAACAAGGGGAAAAAAGTAGCAGTAAGAACAGTTTGGCAGTGGAACCAATTACCATGAATGGTGGTAATCATTGGATGAGTTCAGGGAGAATTTAGACAGGTACCTGTCAGAGGTGTTTTAATTTGCAGGCCTGTAC
This sequence comes from Thermophis baileyi, assembly GCA_003457575.1. Classification (NCBI taxonomy): domain Eukaryota; kingdom Metazoa; phylum Chordata; class Lepidosauria; order Squamata; family Dipsadidae; genus Thermophis; species Thermophis baileyi. The sequence goes on from QLTV01002002.1 coordinate 444,060, forward strand.
TTGGCAAAAGCTTGGTCTTGATGGCCTAATTAATCTCTTTGAACTTCAATTAAAATTCTTTGAACTTTGATTTGAAGGAGTTTATTCTATTTTACTTAAGGAATGAAAGCGTAATATGCAGCCTACAGGGACAATAACTTTTCCAGAAACTGGGCCAATCTTAATATGGCAAGAAACTTCATTCTGAATGGAATGGAATGGAATGGAATGGAATGGAATGGAATGGAACGGAACGGAATGGAATAGAATCTTTATTAAGTCAATTGTATCAAATAAACACAACTATACAAAAATAAAAATAGATATTAATTTTAAAAAATAGAATATGTTCATAGTAAGTTGTCATTCTTACAGTTAACTTCAATCTTACCTAAATATTCTGTCCTATTCAAAAGGCCCTTTGAAATAAAGATTGCAGTCTTTATTGTCCTATGACACTAGCAATATGCCGGTTCATTTCCTGGAAAAAAAAAAGTCAGTTTCTTCCAGGTGCCCCAATATTTTTTTTAGTTTTTAAATAAGAATCCAAAGAAGCAGTTTGCAGTCAAAAAGAGTGTGTCCATTGTCTTTGAAGGCTGGCGCTCCACAAATTTTATTTTATTTTATTTATTTATTTGTTTGTCAAACATGTACAAGATAGCAGGTATAGGTATAAACATAAACATAATCAAAGTGAATACAGATAGATGAGGACAATAGGACAGTAAGACAGGGACAGTAGGCACGCTGGTGCACTTATGCACGCCCCTTACAGACCTCTTAGGAATGGGGTGAGCCTTTCTTCAAATGAAACTCCATTAAGCATGCACTTTGTCTAGGTGTGTAGCCAAATTCTTGTCCCAGTTCAAGATATGGATGAGGATGGTAACTGCAAGAGTATAATAAAGTCCCCTGAAGTCTAGACATGTCTTACTTATAACTTCTCTGTGATGCAGACAAGAAGTATTTTTTGTAATGGAAGGAAAAAATGAAATGAAATGAATAGGAGGCAGACACCTGAGAATGGAACCATAGATAACATCATAATGACAAAGAGCTTTGAAGCATGTTGTCTTTCCAAGGACAAGATGAGATTCTTTCAATACCTTTCCGGAGACAAGGTGAGATGAGATCCTTTCAACATCTATACAGGAATTTCACACTGTATACATACTGTATGTTATAAAATTCCAAAAGTAATCGAACAGTCTATTAAAACCCCATTGAGGATTTCCTTAGAGGAATGAAGAAAGATGGGGAACATTTAAGAATTAGGTTGATCAATGGACCTCGTTATGTCAGGCTTAATTAGTGCTTTTTTTTAAAGTGGATTTATAAGGGGAATTATATACTACACATTGAGTGGTGCAGTGGCCTAGAGCTCTCACCTACAGTCAGGAGGCTGTGAGTTTGATCCTAAGTAGAGGCAGATATTTCTCTCTCTGGGCATGTTGAGAATATATCTGCTGAATATAACTCCACATTGGTGACAGGAAGGGCATCCGACCAGTAAACACTCAGCTCTGTTCAGTTGCCCAGACTCCACCTCGTAAGGGATTATGGGGTCATTAAAAGGAGATGATTATGATGATGATGATGATGATTATTATTATTTATTTATTTATTTATTTATTTATTTATTTATTTATTTATTTATTTATTTATTTATTTATTTATTTATTTATTTATTTATTTATTTATTTATTTATTTATTTATTTATTTATTTATTTATTTATTATATACTACACATTAATCTAATGCTTCCATTGTCATTGTTGATTTTGGTGGTGCTCCCCCTTCACTTCTTGAGACAGAAACTAAAAGGAAGATAGGGAGGAATACCATTTTTGTGTCTTCCTGCAGAAGTGCAATAGGAAATTAATATGTACAGTAAATAGGTAAATGCTGAGATCTACAAAAATGTTTCACAGCAGGTAGGAAAAAGGAGCCATGCTGAAAAGATACCCATACTCCTAAAGATAGCATTAAGGGGCTATTAATAATATTTCACACCCCACAAAGTATTCAAGATATGAGTTGGGATATGGAAACTAGTAAAAAGCCCTAAAGGTTTCTGTTAGAATATTCATGACTGGGAGAGCCAATGGTAACAACGTCAGCCAATGAATAGGCATAGCAACTAAGTCAGCCAATGGGAGCTAAACACATCTGAGTCTGTGCAGAGAATCGAAACTGAAGCTATAAGGCTGGGCGTGGCTCAGCCCACTCTGTACTCTCAGTCCACTCTGAACTGCTGAAATGAAACTAACTGTTCTCTCCTGCCTGTAACTGCTATTACGTTGAAGAAGAATCTATGTTGGTATTGTATATATATCCTTGTATATAAAGAAGTTTCTTATTTAAATCAATCCTGCTGCATCAGTCTGCCTGTGTGTGCTTTCTGGATTTAATTTTCTGCAACAAACTCTGATAGTTTCTTCCATATTTTTTGATAATCGGGTGATCAGTACAGTCTATCAGGCCATGAAACTAGTTATTTAAAAAGCTTATGTTATATGCAAGAGATTGAACCTGAAAACTGATTGCATGAACCTAAACTACAGATTTATGATAAATAATTTAGGAAACCTTTCCCCAATAGTGCTTTTCCAAAAGGCAACTGGACTTTCTTAGAGGTCCAGTTGCCTTTTGGAAAAGCATCTTCAAAGCAACCATGACCTGGATGATTGAGAATCTCCATAGGCATACAGGAGATCTTCCATTTCTGGTGTTCCTAATGTTATCTACTTATTTTAAAATTTAGTGAATTGTAGCCACCTTCATGGTATATGTATGATTGATGGTTTATTTCCTTGTTTTTGAAGGTAACAAGATGCCCTTTTAAATGGGTAGAATTTGAATGGAATAAATCCACCTCTTCCAGTGGCCAAATTGATCTCCAGGGGAATTCTGAGAATTAGTCCTAACACCTTTGGAAAGTGAGAAAGACAGGTTAAAACTGAGCACTGTCAATTGCAAGTATATATAGCTGCATTCCAATTTGCAGAAATATTCCATATTTAACCTAGAGGTTTTGTCAACTTCTGTTCATGTCTCTTCACTTTTGCATTAACTGAAATTTGGAGTTTTACCAGGAGGGCCTAAACTTTTGCATGTAATTTTAGAGTATGCAGCTGACAAAGTAAGATATCTGCTGAAAGTCCCATGATCTTTATGTCATGAATGTTACCCTCAGGAAGTCCCTAGGCAGGAAAGGCTGTATTGAATAAAACTTTAAGATGCTTTCATGCTCTGAAATATTATGATTAAAGCAACTCAACCCTGTTTGTGTGTGCTCAAAACTAGGCTTCACTGCCATTAATGGAATTTCCATATAAGCGTGTTTAAGATTGTAGCAATAGCAATAGCACTTAGACTTATATACCGCTTCACAGTGCTTTACAGCCCTCTCTAAGCGGTTCACAGAGTCAGCAAATTGCCCCCAACAATCTGGGTCCTCATTTTACCCACCTCGGAAGGATGGAAGGCTGAGTCAACCTTCAGCCGATGAGATTTGAACCGGCCGAACTGCAGCTAGCAGTCAGCTGAAGTAGCCTGCAGTACTGCACTCTAACCACTGCGCCACCTCGGCTCATAAAAGAGTAACACCAACAGTAAATTCCACTAAAATAGAGTAACACCAACAGTAAATTCCACTAAAATCATAGGATTTAACTACATAAATATTTTAGATATTTATTTTTCACTGTGTTAAGCATGTTGAGCTACAAGGGTATTCCACAGTTCTGATCTGCAGCTACAGTCTCCACATCCTTCCATTTAAGATTGATGGTTTTCAACTCTTTCTGAAATGTTTGGTGCCTAGTTTTCTTTGGCCTTCCTCTGAGCCAAGGTGGCGCAGTGGTTAGAGTGCAGCACTGCAGGCTACTTCAGCTGACTGCTAGCTGCAGTTCGGCAGTTGAAGTCTCACCGGCTCAAGGTTGACTCAGCCTTCCATCCTTCCGAGGTCGGTAAAATGAGGACCCAGCTTGTTGGGGGCAATATGCTAACTCTGTAAACCGCTTAGAGAGGGCTATAAAGCACTGTAAAGCAGTATATAAGTCTAACTGCTATTGCTATTGCTATTCTCCGACCTTCTGGTGGTATCCAGTTGATTGTGATCTTTGCTGGACATTGCTCACTCATGTGGAGCACATGTCCAGCAAAGCACATGCTTCATTCTGTCTCTATCTCAGAGAGTCTTGGGGAATTACTTCTTTATATAATGTTCTTGTTTGTAACATGGTCCCATATGAGACATGAAGAATCTTTCTGGGGCAACATTGTTGGAAGATGTTGATCTTCTGAATAATTCTTGTTGTAGATTTCCAGGTCTCACTGGCATAGACGGCAGTTGGTATGACAATGGCATTACATGATTTTATCTCAATTGCTGTGTTTATGGTGGACGGAGTCCATACTGAGTGCATTTGTTGGAATACAACAGTTGCTTTACCTATTCGACATTTCACATCTGTGTCTGTTGTAATTTTAGAAGCTGTTGCAATATTCTAAATCTACCAATTGTAGATATTTGCATATACATTATAATGAATTTGTCATAGAATTAAATGGTTTTGGAAAGTGTATTTCAAAATATCCTTCTTGAAAAAATAGAAAGAAAGAAAAATTATAGACCTTGCTCCGTGATTCTGAAAGAAAGAATGAAAAAAATGCAGAGAGAGAGAGTATCAAATAAAGAGAAAAGTGTATCTGCATAGGGAACACCATCTCTATAATTTCAATGTGATGTGTCACAATCTCCTATTCTTTATGTGCTCCACATTTGGTCTTTGTTGACAAAAACAGCAGTTTCTGACAGTTGTTAGCATTAATGGGTCATTGAGATATGTTAATATGCTATTTTTCCATCTGTTCATCTTTTCTTTTAGTCTTATGTTTCTCAGAAGGCTGCATAATGAGACAGACAGAATACTTCGAGTAATTTCAGATTCTTTTATGTTTTAACATTTAAGCACTGTGGTTTAGATACAAAAAAAAAAAAATTTCTCCTCTGTTGTTCAGAACACATATAATTTAGCTGTTTTCCATTACTAGGAAGTGTGGCACACATACTTTTAGAAATACTTTGTTTTCTTAGAATACCTTCAGCCATAAGCAAAACTCAGAATTGTAGGTTGCTTTAGGTAGAATTTAATGACAGTCTAAAGATGGGCAAGCCATCCCTTCCCTTGAGAAATTTCACAAAACATATTTTTCTTAGCTTATTTCATCTCATTTAGTTCAGAAATCCTTAGAAGTTTTACCCAATTGAATTTGTCTCCCTCACTCCTTGATGTGTGCTTCAATGATTACTTTTAGTCTCATTAGCTGATTCCCCCTCCACAAATATATTTTTGTAATTTCTGTTATTTTTAAAACTTTTCATCTCCCCACCCCAGTCATTCCTTGGGGTGCCATTCTGTCTAGAAATTTATTGACTGCTTTTTTTTCTCCTAGTTAACATTTTGCTAATATAAATCGTGTACATAGTGACAATCCTGCAGAAGATGAATCAGAAGTCCATAATGCATTATTAGCCAAAAGAAGTACAGGTAAGTACAGAAGTACAGATAAGACAAAAAGTTATGTTACACCAAATCATCATCCTAGTTTTTTATCCTGAAGATTCAGGGTATGCCTTTTAGGCAGGGGTGAAATCTACCGTATTTTTTGGAGTATAAGATGCACTTTTCCCCCCCCCAAAAAAGAGGCTGAAAATTTGAGTGCGTCTTATACTCCGAATGTAGCTTTTTCGAAGCTTTTTTTTCCAGCCCTAACGAGGCGCTAACAATCTTCCCGGCTCTTCCTGGCTTTGCAGGCTTTTTTCATTGCTACTCCCTCCAAAGAAGGTTTTTTTAAGCTGAACCTGACCAGACTAAGGACGCTAGCCAAATAATACCTGGTAGGCAGATTTTTTTTCCTATTTTCCTCCCCAAAAACTAAGGTGCGTCTTATACTCCGGTGCGTCTTATACTCCGAAAAATACGGTACTTACCTTCCCTACTGGATCGGAAGTGCGTGCGCCGCACGTGCCATCGTCACGTCCAATTTTTGACCCTCTGAGCATGCGCAGAAGGCTTTGCGCATGCGCAGAGGGTTATCCAGGAAGTACGATGTCCAGGCGGGTGGGCGGAGCCTCATGCTGCCACCGCTACAGAGAGTTAAAACCACGAAGTAATGACATTCGGGCAGGTGGGCGGAGCCTCATGCTGCCGCTGCTACCAGTTTGCCAAACCATGGGCTGCCACTGCTACTGTCACGCACAATCCGGACAGAATCGGCAGGATTTCACCACTGTTTTTAGGTCAATGCACATCGTTTTGAGCAATCAATTGCAGCATTCAAGTCCAATTGGCATTTTTTCATGTCTGCATTTATTGTATCTTGCCATCTTTGCTTTGGCCTTCCACATGGGCACTTACCATCTATATTAAAGTGGAAGGTGATATAGGCAATGGTATGGGGTGCTGCTCACAGAACATGTAGGCGTTTCTCTAACATTTTCTTTGATATTGGCCCGATGTCCATTTGCTTCCAAACTGTGCCATTGCTGACATGGTCAAGGAGGTAAATGCCTAGTGACCAATGAAGCATGCACATCTCCGTGGCATGTGAAATGCACTCAACACATTTGGTCACTGGCCAGCACTCAGCACCGTATACAGCTGCTGGGCAAACCACTGTGTCAGGGTTCCAAGTAATAGACCCATAAAAAGCAAGAACCCTAGGCAGGCAGATTCCTCAAAGAATAGCTTTATTGGATATATCATATTGGCACAGATCTGGTGAAAACCGACTCTGAAGACTTCAGCAGTTTCCACCTAATTAAAAGTAAACGTTTGTCATTTTCTCAAAACAATCAGTCACATGGTCCAATAACAGCACGGTGAGGTTGCTGGGTGACATCAGTCCGCCTTCCACCGACCAGGTGTGAGAATGTCCTTGGGTTCCCAAGAGAAAGTATTTTGTTTTGGCTACAGAATCCCAACTATCTCAAATTCCCCCTCCCTATCCCTCAGTTCCGGTTTGGCAGCACTGAAGCTGCCAGAAATGGCTTCGGTCAGGTCAGCTTCAGGATTGACACTGTTTTATACACCTTTGATTTTAGATAGATTGTCATGCATTGATCAGAGAGCACATCAGTTGTCACCTTCCACTGTAACCATGCTTTGTTCACTCGTGCGCACACTTCAACTTTGATGCTGCCATTATTTTGTAGATGGGGTATTATGTTTCACCAAATACTTGCCCAAATAGTCTTCCTTTTTATACTTCAGACCTTTTTATCAAATAATTCATTGTCTACAGTTAATAGGGTCATTTTGATGAGGTGACTAAGAAACATAGACAACAATAATTTCCACTTAATGAAGCCTCAATCAAACAAGGTTTTTTTGGCATTAAGAGCCCTGGTAGCACACTGGTTACAATGCAGTATTGCAGGCAAACTCTGTCCACAGCCTAGAGTTTGATCCCAATGGGGCTCAAGGTTGACTCAGCCTTCCATCCTTCTGAGGTGGGTAAAATGAGGACCTAGACGGTTAGGGGCAATATGCTGACTCTAAACTGCTTAGAGAGGGCTGTAAAGCACTGTAAAGCGGTATATAAGTCTAAGTGCTATTGCTATTGCTATCAAGTGAAGTCTGAACTTGATTAGCTTTATATTAAGACAGTAGTATGGCTTGCACAAAGGTTTGCTTTAAATGTAGCTGTAAGTTTTAATCTAAGGAGCCAATGCCACACTGGAATTCTTTTTCTCAATTTCACTGAGATATGAAAAATTGTAAATATAAAAATCGGTTCACATAAGTCTGAGGAATAATAAATCACAAGAGGTTTTAAACTCTATCAGTTATTACTATAAAGTTTAGAGAAAACACACTTGCAGTTATAATTAAAATGAGCAATTAAAATCATTTGTTTGATTATAGCCATCCAGTTACACTGCAGAGAGATGCAGAATTTGTTAGGATTTAGTGCAACCTAAAAAATTATCAGCTAAAAATATAATGTAAAAAAGAAATTGTATTGCTTTTATGTAAGAACAGTTCACTTGTATAAAGGTTGGGCTATTATTATTTTGTATAGTTCTGTTATATTTCTATAAACCATAGAAAGTTGATAAGATTGATTCTGGCTGCAATAACGCTGAAAGCTTGCATTATTTATGTTTAGCTTTGTTATGTGGCAGTGAGAAATTTAAGACAGTGGGCAGTTGTCTTTCAATGAGGTTCATTTGCATGTTGTTATATAATTTGTTGTTATTGCTTTGGGTTTACCTTGAAATGTTCTAGTAAATCTAATCAGGTAGGAGTTTTTTGTATGTGTGCCAAGAATAAAATGTATGACCCTGTTATTGATATGAATTCTAGATGTAGAGGATAAAATATACAAATTTTCTGTTTTCTGTAATAATTTATTGATAGATTATTGATTTTAATTTGTATGCCCTAGGATACAATCAAATACAGTGACCAACCAGATTGTGAAATATCATACCCATTTCACTAAGAAACAAAGTATTCTTCAATTTTATTTATTTGTTAAATTTATTTGCCACAGGGTTACTCTAGGCAGCTTACAATAATTAAAAAGGAAGAAAATGCAAGGAGTGTAAACAGAACACAAGTAAAATAATAGAACAATAAAATAAACAATGACAAAGGACACAAGAACAATACATCAATATGATAACCAAAAAGATAGATATCCTTAAGTGATTTTTTAAAAAAATCCCTGATTCAGAACTTTGTTTTTTTCCCAAAAATTTCCCTGAAGTCCTGAACATTTTAACTGAAACATGAAAATCATTTAAAAAGTTTTTTAAGAAGGATTTTTCTTTTTTATTCATGCAAGTTGTAGCTGGAAATCTGAAACACAGTTAGATTAGCGAAGACTCATGTCAAGAACTAAGTCGAAGAATAAAAGGACTTCTGGCTGACATCGCGGCGAGATCGGACGCAAGGAGCGGGTCTCCGTGCTCCCGCGCCGAATTGTCCCCATTGGAGGGCTCCAAAAGGAGCTAAAGCCACCCTGGAGGGATGGTAAAGAAAAGAGGGGCGCCCTGTAGGTCGCGGAGAGTCGCATCTCTCCCGCTTGACCCAGGGCTCTTTTCCCTCTCATCCACGGCGAGAAGAGGCAGCCATCATGGCTGCCGTGAAGCTGGGACAGCCAAGGCAACAAAGAAAGTGCAGGAGCAGTGTAGATGAACAGTGATTGGAACTGGGTGAGATGATTCCTTTTTTACCTAGAACCTAACCCTAAAAGGGAAAAAAGTTCAGGAAAAGAGACTCTTAGAACTATTTGTTAAAGCAGCGAATAACTATTTAGAGAAAAATCCCAGACCCGAAAGAAAGGAAGTAAGGGGAGAAAAGTAAAAAAACTTTTAAAACATAGAAAATTGGATTTTTAAACTGGGTAGGCATTGTTTTTGGAAAGGCATTTTAAAACGCTGGAACTATTTACTTAATAACTGACTTTGCTTCCATAAATCGAATTAAAATTGGATTAAATACTTGGGAAAACTTCTGATAAGAGAAATAAACAACATTTGTCTGGAGGACTGCGGTGATACCTACTGTTCTATATTTATCTACTTTATGACTATTGGAGGTTCAACTGTGAAAACAAGGAAGATACCTAAGTAAAGTGACTTTTGAATGTTAAGATATATGACTAAACCTATAGAGTGGATGTAAGGAGATATTTGGAAAACTTCCTGGACTATCTAAATGAAACTGATTGAATAATCCTGGGATATAAAGAACTATGATTACTGTACTCTCTGAGGAGCAACGTTAGGCCTGAATATATGGTTTTTGGACTATTGAGCAAGAGTGAGACTTACTAAAATAAGATGAGATGCTCCACCAAGGAAAAATGAGTGGAATTTTGCTAGAAATGGCGTTGATGTTCCAAAGTATCAATGACACTGTGACAAAAAACTACAGGGAGATAAAGAACCTAATGCATAGCATAGATGGGAAAATGGAAAATATTCTACAAGGGTCAATGAATAAAGATTAAAATGTCCAGGAAAGGGAGGAGACAACAGAAAGAATGGAGGAAAAGATAGAACCCTGTGAAGTTTAGCGGGTCCAACCCCCTTTACCCGCTGCCCTGAGCTTCTTTACTCCTCCAGTTGAGTGGTGCCGCTGCTGGCTTTCATTGAAAAGCATCCTCCGGGCAGCGATAGTCCCCCATGCAAGCTTTAAAGCCACAGCTGGGCACTGTGGGCCCGTCCCCCTTTCCATCGTCCCCTCCTCCCGGATCCCATTCCCACCTCAGCAGCCCTTGTGTTAGCGAGGCCGGCGTTGGTCGCGGCCGGGTCAGGCCAGTATCTCAGGGCAGAGAGCAGGTTGCATGTCTCCCCAAGTGACTGAGGCATGCCCAGCACCAACAAGGGCTGGAAGAAGCTCCAGCAAGACTGAGGCACCGGAGAATCAGCCCCGGCCGCTTCTCCATCCCCCGCTGTTGCCCTTACCTTCTCAGGCCAGGCAAGGAGTGACTGGGAGGGGAGGGTGAGGGGCAGGACCAGCCAGTGGTTCATTCGACAGTGAGCCACAGCAGAGGGCCCAAAGAGCCACACGCGGCTCCAGAGCCACAGGTTGCAGACACCCGCCCTATACCATTCCAAACAAGTGGCTATCCAATCTCTTCTTAAAAGCCTCCATTGATGGAGCACTGAATATAAATATAATGGATGAATTCTTCTGTGTTACATAAAGTATAAATGCAAAGAGAATATCAAGCAAAATATCACCAAATTTAAAATCTATTATTTGGGTGGAAAGGGGAAAAACCGTCATAATCAGAACATACAGCATAATAGTACATTTCAGAAAGTTGTGAATTTTCTTTAGAATGTTCTTCATGCTGGTCAGGGACAGATAGCCAGATCAATTTCCCTTCAGAGAATAGAACCATACCTAATGCTATTATGCATGACCCATGGTGGTGCAGTGGTTAAAATGCAGTACTGCAGGCTACTTCTGCTAACTGCTGACTGCCTGCAATTTGGTAGTTCAAATCTCACCAGGCTCAAGGTTGACTCAGCCTTCCATTCTTCCAAGGTCAGTAAAATGAGGACCCAAATTGTTGGGGGCAATATGCTGATACCGTAAACTGCTGAGAGAGGGCTGTAAAGCACTGTGAACGGTATATAAGTCTAAGTGCTATTGCTATTGCTATTCCAGCTTCACGTGGTTCTCTCCATCTTTTGAAGACTATGCTGTAAGTCAATACTTCTTATCTATCACTTGAACTTACTACTCTGCCTCTAATCCAGTCTTTAGCTGTTTTTAAGCATCCTAATTACACCCAGAAGTCTGGATAGAAATACTGAATATACTGATTAGGCTGAGCAGCTTGATTAAACTAATCAAGATTCCTTCTTTGCCTGTTGATACATATAATCATATAATCCCCCATTATATGCCTGCTTTTTGAAAACGAGACTCTCTCAACTTTAAATTGTTTTGAGGTATCTGTCAATCTCCCCACACAATATTGAAGTGCTAGCAAACACACATTGTGATAAGATAATTACCCTTCAGCTTGTAGTGGGCTAAAAGCTGAATAAATTGCCAAGTTCAGAACATTCAGCTTGCCTGATGATTCACCTTTTGTGTGTGTGTGTGTGTGTGTGTGTGTGTGTGTGTGTTTCTCACCAGCATCATGTCACTACATGTGCTAGAACATGGTAACCAGCGTTGAAAAGTATGAAATGGTTCCAAAAATTTAACACCATTACCTGCAAAAATCATATATTTCTCTAACACACAGGAGAGACCATTTTCACCACTACAGATTGCATATACAGATAGTCCTCATATTATATGGGGGGGATTCAGCAGGTTCTGACCAGTTCTGGAGAACCGGTAGCGGAAATTTTGAGTAGTTCGGAGAACCGGTAAATACCACCTCTGACTGGCCCTGCCCCCATCTATTCTCTGCCTCCTGAGTCCCAGCTGATCGGGAGGAAATGGGGATTTTGCAGTAACCTTCCCCTGGAGTGGGGAGGGAATGGATATTTTACAGTATCCTTCCCCTGCCATGCCCACCAAGTCACGCCCACAGAACCGGTAGTAAAAAAATTTGAATCCCGCCACTGGTCCTCAACCTACGACCACAACTGAGCCCAAAATTTACGTTACTAAGTGAAACATTTGTTAAGTAAGTTTTGCCACATCTTACGACTTCTTGCCACATTTGTTAACTGAATCACTGCAGTGGTTAAATTAGTAACATGGTTGTTAAGTGAATCTGGTTTCCCCATTGACTTTGCTTGTCAGAAGATTGCAAAAGATGATCACATGACCCTGGGACACTGCAACTGTCGTAAATGTGAGTCAGTTGCCAAGCATCTGAATTTTGATCATGTGACCACGGGGATGCTGCAACAGTCATAAGCGTGAAAAATGGCCATAACTCACTTTTTTCAGTAACTTTGAATGGTCACTAAATAAATTGTAAGTCGAGGACTACCTGTAGTAGCTACTATTAGCATTATATCTATTTGAAAATGATGTTCCAGCTTTATCTATTTCTCAGATTGGTGTGAGGAAGTAAGGTTGTTGTTAGTCGCGAAGTCGTGTCCAACCCATTGCGACCCCATGGACAAATGTTCCTCCAGGCCTTCCTGTCCTTTACCATCCCCCGGAGTCCATTTAATCTCACAACGACTGCTTCAGTGACTCCATCCAGCCACCTCATTCTCTGTCGTCCCCTTCTTCTTTCAATCTTTCCCAGCATTAGGCACTTCTCCAGTGAGTCCTTCCTTCTCATTAGGTGGCCAAAGTATTTGAGTTTCATCTTCAGGATCTGGCCTTCTAAAGAGCAATATGGGTTGATCTCCTCTAGGACTGACCGGTTTGATCGCCTTGCAGCCCAAGGGACTCGCAGGTGTCTTCTCCAGCACCATAGTTAAAAGGCCTCAATTCTTTGGCGCTCAGCCTTTCTTATGGTCCAACTTTCACAGCCATACATTGCAACTGGGAAAACCATAGCCTTGACGAGGAAGTAAAGAGGAAAGGCTAAATATAAATTTTAAGACATATTTTCTAAGAGACCCAAGTTAAGTAGGTATAAGTAGGTGAAAGATGTGATAAATATTTAAATTCTATACATTATTTAGGAATTATATTCCACGCTAGTAGTGGAGGGGAACTATATATCTTATAATTTATATTTAGCCTTTCCTCTTTACTTCCTCATCAAGACTATGATAAGGACCTTTGCATATAATGCTTCAGAAATTTCTCAAGCTATTTAAGGTTGTGTGCAGTTAGGAATATCCATTCCCCCCACCCACCACATTTACCATTTTTAAAAAACAATATTTACCAAATACAGATATCTATGCAATGACAGGAGACACAAAACTGTTCAGTCAAAATTTCTTAGGCCAGTTTTTGTTGGGTAACAAATATTTGTTCAAATCTGAATTGTCTTCAGTCACTCATGCCCTTGTCACCTCACGGTTAGATTATTGCAACGCGCTCTACATGGGGCTACCCTTGAAGAGTGTTCGGAGACTACAATTGGTCCAGAATGTGGCTGCGCGAGCTGTCATGGGTGCACCTAGGTACACCCATATTACACCTATACTCCGCGAGCTGCACTGGCTTCCTATTGGTCTCCGGGCACAATTCAAGGTGTTGGTTATTACCTTTAAAGCCCTATATGGCTCAGGGCCAGGTTATCTTCGAGACCGCCTTCTACCACATAGCCCCCAGCGACCAGTAAGACCCCACAGAGTTGGTCTCCTTCGGGTCCCATCAGCTAAAAAGTGCTGGCTGGCGGGCCCGTGGGGGAGGGCCTTCTTTGTGGCTGCCCCAACCCTCTGGAACCAGTTACCTCCTGAGATACGGACTGCCCCCACCCTATTGGCCTTCCGGAAAGCGGTGAAGACCTAGCAGGCCTGGGGCCGTTGATCTCGCTGTTGTAATTCTGCGAGATCTGGCCATGAATGGTGTGCATGGGTCTTTAAATTGTTTTTTAAAGGTTTTTATAAGGTTTTTAATGTTTTTTTTAATATTTCTGTTGTAAGCCGCCCAGAGTCCCTCAGGAGTTGGGCGGCATAGAAATTTAAATAATAAATAAATAAATAAATAAATAAATAAATATGTATATACCCACATGTATTACTGTATATGACACAGAGAAACTACACAGTCTAGTTTGGATGTATACATGTACAGTATACATGCATACATGTACAGAATGTATACAGAATTCAGGATATATACATGTACAGAAGTCCAGTCCCTTCCGACTTCTGTTAACTCTTATGTAGTGCCAATTTACTAGTGAGTGTTAATTGACTAGATTCTTGCATATAGGCTTGAGAAATACTCCTTCTGAACTATAACTTTACATATGGTCCTGGTCCTTTGCATCTGACAGCAATCTTCCATTTGACTTTTTTTATGGAATACTCTAGCATGATTGTCCTGTGCTGTCTGAAGCCTGCAAAGTTAAATCCAAGTGATTCTGAAGTATTTTCCTAGCT
>QLTV01002002.1:467895-484718 GCA_003457575.1 Thermophis baileyi
TATTTTATTTATTTTATTTTATTTTATTTTATTTTATTTTATTTTATTTTATTTTATTTTATTATTTGACACCAAACAGTTCCAAATAGAGAAAGCAGGATGGGTTGAAAGAATATGAAGGACTGGATTTTTTGGGGGGGGATTGCCCCCCCCCCCTGATTTTACATTGAAAATTGAATTGGACAAAAGCTCAGTTAAGCTCTTTTCTGATGCTGTATTGTATTCTGTCTCTCCCTCTTTCTCTTTCTGGTGGATTCCTTATCTTAATCCAAACCTTATTTATTCTTCCTGTATTCCTTACAGCAATGCTCATTCCTTGAAAACAAGAACACCCTGTAAAATACAATTAATATATCTTGCTAACAACCTTGGAGAAGTTGTTTTCAGTTTATTCTTTCCTTAATATTGTAATGCAATGATAGACTAAACAATGGCCTTGAGTAAAAAGAATAAATTATGATAGAGCAAACATTTTGTCTCTTAGGTGCACCTGATGTCTCATTATTGTAATTTATGTTATTTAAATATGAAGCTAGAATTTGTATATTATCAACAAAGGTTGATGAGAGGATATTGGGATAATAAGAAAGGAAGCAATAAAGGGAGAAGAGGAAACTAGGTAGAAAAGGGAAAGAGAAAGAGGGTGAGAAAGGCAAAGTAGAGCAAGCTAAGGAGGGAGGAAAAGTTAAAAAGTAAAGAGAGGAGACCAAGGAGGAATAACAACCTTCTACATTTCAAGTACATTTTAGCAGTGTTCCAATATCTAAGGGGTGGCCACAAAGAAGAGGGGATCAACCTATTCTCCAAAGCACCTGAATTCAGGAAAAGAAGCAATGGATGAGATTGGACAACCATTTTAGAGGTGGGTTCCTACAGGTTCGGACCGGTTCTATAAAACCATTAGTAATGTGGCAGCCTGGGTCGCTGCCGGTTCCAGCGCCCTCAGGCCCCCGAGCTGGTTCTCTTGGCGGCACCATAGGCACTGCCATCTTTTTTTTTGCTTCTGCGCATGCACAGAAGCTTTTTTAAAGTACTGTGCATGCATGCGGCGCGGCCCTGAGCAAACCGGCATGTGGAATGCGGAACCCACCCCTGAACCATTTGTCTGAAATGTTATAGGGTTTCCTGCTTGAGCAGGGGGCTGGACTAGAAGACCTCAAAATCTGTTATTTTGCTATTCTGTTCAGTATGACAACTTTGGGGTCTCTGATTATTGTACCCCAATTCATTTCTTACAAACTTGAGAGGCTGTTGAAGAGGTTGAAAAGGTTCCCATCCTAAGCTCCCATTGGTCCTAGAAGAACAATGACTCCCTCATCCGTACTCTATCCAAAATGAGCATGAGAAGTGGAATAATATCATCCAGCTGGAGCTGGAGATGCAGCAAGAATTTTCACCAGAGGGAAGCCAAACTACATGATCTGCACAGGTGGAGCCTTACAAAGAAAGAGAGACAAAGCAGATTCAGTTTCGAAGGAATCAGGGTAGCAGTCACAATAGCATGACTCCACTAACAAACAGAGTCAACATCATGGGCTCTCACAGGCCCACAGCTGTTTCTACATTTTTGCAAACCTGGAAGTGCTCATAAAGCCTCCTGTTCAATTGTAGGAAGGTGTTGAAGAGCGTTTAGTCTTCAAAACTCAATGGTTCTTTCTTGTCATTCTCATAGGCAGGCTTTCTAACTTGTTACTTTAAAATGTCAGGAATTTTAAAAATCATTCATACTCATTACTCAATTTCATATCTCATCCTTGCATAACCCATTAAGTTTACACTATTCTGGAATGCATATGCACACACACACACACACACATAACTCTTCCCACCACCACCCTATCTTTCTCTTCCAAATTCTCTATTTCTGTCCAATGAATGTTTTTATTCATGAACCCCAGCGTAGACTATGTTTGTCTGGATGATGGGGGGAAAAAAAGAAGGCATCTCTTTAACATGTTTTATATTTCATGAGCTAGAAATGACTTAATTCTGGTTCCGCTGGAGAACATGGATGTAATTTAACTCCTGTGTCAGTATTTTTCTCCCACTACCACACAAAAATTTGGAAGGTTTCATCTCCATGCTTCTCTAGCATGAAGAAATATGCTACCTATTTGCGTATAGTTAGAAGTAACTTTAGATTGATATGAACTATGGATAGTTTATATTGTTTACCTACCTTATCAACAAAATATTTCATTTCATTTTAGTTAGTTCAGCATCATATGTTTATAACTGAAAAGCAGGAGTTGATCAAGCATTTGCTTCCTGTAGGTGACTTTTTGGTCCTTTCTGCCTGTTGAATTGAACTAACAGAAGATAATCTGATTTAAGTTCTGTTATTTTTGATTAGAGTCCTAATATGTTCAAATTAGGATTGGAATTTTACATCCAATGTAGCCTGCTGCTTGGGAATTAAGGTAGCCCAGTTTGGATAAATGACATTATCAAACTTATTGTGAAAGGTTGGATTTAGATAGTATCGGTATGGAGGATGGTTGAACTGAATTTCAATGTGTCTTCCAGCTTGTGATATGTAGAGGGAAAAGTGTTTGGGACATTCTAAATGTTGATGTCCTAAGTCGCCATATAGAAAAATCAGGTTGGCTTTTATGACTTCATACCATTAATCATTTTTTCTTACTTTTTGGAAATAGCAGAAATTGAGGCCCTTTTCCACCACAAAATATTTCATCCTTAATCTTCAATGGCTTTATGATAAAACAAAATGTGTATTATTTCTATCCTTAGGAAGGATTCCTAGTGACTATAACTGAATATACAAGATACAACTTTAGGTGAATAGTATATTTTTATTTAAGTGCTTAGCAAGTTAAGGCTTAATAATCAAAACATTTCAGCATTACTATGTGAATTATAAAGTATTTCAGCACATAGATATAGATATTGTGGGCTGATGATATCCAAATTAAACAAAAACACATGACCGGATATATTCAGATTCAATGCATATTCAGCTCTGAATATTAAAATAACAGCAACAGTAATACTGAATATGACCATGTTTTCAATGTCTAAGGGACAAATTATGTCATGGTAATGACTTTTGAAAATCAAGTTCCTATGACTGAGACTTTAAACAGAGAAGCGGATGAAGGAAAATATAATCTGTATATTTTCTCCAGGAGTTGCCTAACAATACTTTCAAATTAATTGGAGTTAAGTCACTTCCATATCAATGTGGTTGATCTTTAGGAGATCTTCATTTGGTCTTATTTAGGACCTACTTACAGAAGGTGGCTGATTCTAAAAAAATTAGTAAGGTCAGACTGGTTTGTATTTCATGAGAAAATTTCAGGAATTACAGGGCAGTAGGGAAGATTGGGAAAAAAAGGAGAAAGAAAGAAAGAAAGAAAGAAAGAAAGAAAGAAAGAAAGAAAGAAAGAAAGAAAGAAAGAAAGAAAGAAAGAAAGAAAGAAAGAAGGAAGGAAGGAAGGAAGGAAGGAAGGAAGGAAGGAAGGAAGGAAGGAAGGAAGGAAGGAAAGAAAGAAAGAAAGAAAGAAAGAAAGAAAGAAAGAAAGAAAGAAAGAAAGAAAGAAAGAAAGAAAGAAAGAAAGAAAGAAAATGGAAAAAAATCAGAAGAAAGCAATGGCAAATGAAATCTGTATGTTTCCGAAGGAAACATAGGGCTCCATAAATTCACTGCAAGTGAAGGTGAAAAGACTATTTCTTTCTAAAATTATCCATGCTCCAACTTATCAGCTTGTGGACTCAGGTATTTATAGATACGTGTGCTTGGGATATGCTACTGTATTTGAAAATTTTAAGTCTGAATTATGAAAGTATGGAGCAGAAATACTGCCAGTACTGTTAAAGTTGATTTGATTTTGCTCACATATAAAACTCTAATGTTGAATTACTATTTTTTTTTAAATGGAGAGATCTGTCTGCTACATATGCATGCATACACCCACACCGACAACCACACTCCCCAACACACTGCATATATAAAGTCAGAAACATATCCTTCTTTACTTTTTTGCAATGAATTATAGCATTATTCAGTAGAAGCATAATGATTAATACCCATTAATAAAATGCTATCAATGTGGTATAAGAGTTGGAATCCTATATGTACCATGGATCTTGCTGATTGTTCAGTGACATGTTCAACTCTGAAACAGAAATTAACTTACACGGATAGTGAAGAAAAATAATTATGATGTCCTTGGAGGACAAGCAAGAGGAAGGCAATAGATTCTAAGCAAAATGCAGTAGATAACACAGGGCCTGGCTTATCCTGAGACAGAACAAGACAAATGACCAAGGCAGCTGATTGGCTATCATGTAAAGACAGTGAATTATAAACCGTATAATTTATTATTATTGGATTTTTATTCACAAGGAAATTACTTTCTGGAAGTGGAATTTATCTTTATAAAAGTTTGTGCCTGAAATGACCAAATAAATTGTTCAGCCTCAGAAACTATTCACTCTGACTACGGGGAAGCAAAAGAATTTTCCTTGAAAAGAAGCCAAAAAAAGATTATTATTATTATTATCTGTAATCATATATTAGGCTTTTTGTTTGTTGAATTATTGCAGCGGCTTAACACATGGAAGATTTTTGTGCTATTATAAAAATAAAATCTGTATCTGTATCTTAATTTGTAAAGAAGAACTTTTTTTTTCAAACTCTTAATAACCTTAAGAATAAGGAGTATTTTTAATGTAGAAATTTCCATTGATTAAAAATAGTTTGACCTGCTAAGAATAATTTAAGTAACTTTTCAATTAGTGGCTTTTTCTAATAAGGTTTACTAACCATCTGTGTATATTTATATGTATGCATTTAACATCAAAAACGTCATCAAAAAAGCACAACAAAGAATGTTCTTTCTGTGCCAACTCAGAAAGCTCAGACTGCCCAAGGAGTTGCTGATTCAGTTCTACAGAGGAATTATTGAGTCTGTCATCTACACCTCCATAACTGTCTGGTTTGGCTCTGCAACCAAACAAGACAGACACAGACTCCAACGGATAATTAGAACTGCAGAAAAAACAATTGCTACCAACCTGCCTTCCATTGATGATCTGTATACTGCACGAGTCAAAAAGAGGGCTGTGAAAATATCTACAGACCCTTCACATCCTGGAGATAAATTGTTTCAACTTCTACCCTCAAAATGGTGTTATAGAGCATTGCACACCAGAACAACTAGACACAAGGACAGTTTTCCCTCCCCCACATGCCATCACTCTGCTAAACAACTAATTCCCACAACACTGTCAAACTATTTACTAAGACTGCATAACTATTATTCTTCTTTCCTTCCTATTACCTATCTCCTTTTTACTTATGACTATAACCTTCTTGCTTGTATCTTTACAATTTATATTGTTTTATTTAGTTTCCTAGTATAATTTTGATTGCTTATTTAGTATCCTATGACTATCACTAAGTGTTGTATCTTATGATTCTTGATTAATGTATTTTTATGTACAGTACACTGAGAGCTTATGCACCAAAGACAAATTCCTTGTGTGTCCAATCACATTAAGCCAATAAAGAATTCTATTCTATTCTATTCTATTCTATTCTATTCTATTCTATTCTATTCTATTCTATTCTATTCTATTCTATTCTATTCTATTCTATTCTATTCTATTCTATTCTATTCTAATATATTCACAGGTAACCATTGGGGGAAATTGCTGATATTTTTGTTGTTTCCAAACATTTCATACAGAAAATATTTTTTGCTTCACTGGCAAATATTAAAATAGTTCTCCTTGTGCACATAATCTCCAAAATTGTATCAGTGTGGCTTAAAAGGCTGTGAGTTACGGTAATTATCCTTGTCCTATAGGTAGATGTGACTCTATAAAGTGAGGGTTTAAAGAAGATTTTAAAGAAAATTGTAATAGTGACTCACATGGCAAAATACATACCGTTGTGACTGAATAAGTGACTGAATAAGTTTAATTTTCAGTACAGATATTGACAGAAGACACCATTTTACAGGGGTGGGTTCCACTTACCTTCCCTACCGGTTTGCATCGCGACGCATGCGCAGAGGGTTCTTTGCCAGCCGCGGCGACCAGAGAACTGGTTCGGGGGCGTGGACAGCCGGCCATCGCTGCCGGTTCGGCGAGCGGGTGCAAATTTCTGCCACCAGTACGGGCGAACCGGTCCGAACCGGCAGCAACCCACCACTGCCACTTTAGGACTTTGCTGCAAAGTAGATGAGATTAGAGAAGGATAAGAAGAAACATGGCAGAAAACAGAGCAGAAAATAAATTATTTCATAGCAATCCCTCACAGAGCCAAAGAAATCCAGTTAGAAATATCCACTTACTTTTCCTATACAGTCTTCTACTTGATTATCTGCAGCAACATGAAATCAAGAAAGACCCACAAATGCTTCAAAACATCTCTCTGCAGAGAAAAGTGTAAGCAGAAGTGCCACTTGACACTTCTAGCCCTCAAAAAGGACTGTTTACATTAAAGTGAGAACCTCTGGGAAACATAAAAGATTACCAGGGGAAGTAAATGTCAGGATATGACATGCACAAAAGCCCAACTTGCTGATGTTTGTAAGACAGTTTCTATCACAGAGTTGTACCAGGGGACTGGCTGAATAATGTAAGGGACTTTAACAGAGGTCAAAATTTATGTTATGCCCTTTTTCTCCTTGGGATGGTAAAACTGCTATTATTTTTAGGGTTGAGCTCTAGAGTTTTGATGTATATACACAAACTTTGGTCTGGCTGCCTTTGCTAAGAGGACAAGTTAAGCTAGTGGAAAATCCTGACAGCCTGTGAAATTGTTCAAATTACACAAGTCAATGAATCAGAAGAATCAGAGTGGTAACCATCCATATTCTACAAGGGAGATAAGAAAACCATGATTCTCTCACTCAACCCGATGTTGGCAAACTACAATTCCCAGGATTCCTAATCTTGCAGTAGTTGCTAGGAATGGTACTTTAGTGATATGTAGAATGTAGCAGTTTCATCATACTCATTTATTTCTGTTTGTAAAATTTGCAACCACTGCAATAAAAGGGGCTCTTAGTGCCTTAGAGTACTTAATAGCAAAAAACAAAACAAAACCCAAAACAAATAATCTAAAATAAAAATAAAAGCAAAAAGGCACTGAATTAAATATAATTAAAACTTAAATCATGCATTAAAACATCTGTGGCAAAACATGGTAAAACAATAAATAAAAGCTTATTGTGAATAACTCAAAATTTATAAAACCAGATATTGAGGACAACTACCATATTTATAGACAGAAAACTGCAGTCACTATAGTATGGATGTGCTGGAACTCTCTGATTTTAGGCTACAGAAGCAGCCATACTCAATGTGTGCTGGAGAAGAGGATCATGCAATCCACTTGGTCCTGGAAAGAATCGAGTCATGCTATTAATGGGGAAAATAACATAAAAAAATAGAAGATTAGATATTTAAATTTAAATGAGAAAGATCAAATAACAATGAATTAGCTGAGAAAAAAAATTGAAAAGAATAGAAGAAGCAGTTGTCCACATAACAATTCATCTACAAGACGAGTGTCACTTTGTTACTTAAAATAACATCCAGGAGAATGATAAAGAACTATAAAAGACAACTGTAAGCAAAAATGAAAACCAATTTCTTGTTCCTTCCTCTCTTCTGAATTATATAAAAATCAAGATAAATATCTGTTGTCTCAAGTGAGTTAAAACTACAAACTCTTGTCTCCCCCCCCCTAAAATCCAGTTTGAATGTAGATGTTTACATTCTATTTGAGAAAATATGTTTTAAAAATCTTCATGGTGGAGTTCTCATGAGTGTTATGAACCAGAGTCTTCTAGAATGCCAGTTGGGACTGATGCTGGAGGTTATTAGACAATTATATGCGGTCTAGAAGGCCAATGATGGAACTGGAAATATTTTCTATTATTTATGCCCCAAAATGAAATATTAAGCATGTGGCAGAAAAAAAATACTTGGCTAATGGCACACCAAGCAATCAAATAAGAAGCAATTGATAATCCATAGGAAAAGAAGAGGATGACCAGTAACAGATTGGGTAAATTTAGTTTCAGTGGTGATGAGTGTACTGTTAGAAGATCTGAAAAAGCAAGTTAAGGATATGGAGAAAATCTATGTGGTAACTATGAGTCAACAACCACTTATTGGCACATGATGAATCATCAATGGAGAATCCAATAAAGGTAAAGGTAAAAGGTTTCCCCTGTCCAGTTGTATCCAACTCTAGGAGGTAGTGATTATGTCCACTTCTTAGCTAAGGAAGCCAGTGTTATTCAAAGACACTTCTGTGGTTATGTAGCCAGCATGATTATATCATTATGTTTTATGTTACATTCCCACCAAAGTGGTACCTATTTATCTACTTGCATTTGCATACTTTCGAACTGCTAGGTTGGCAGGATCTGGGGCAAGAACGGAACTCACCCCATTGTGTAGCACTCAGGTCTCAAACCCACGCTGTCAACTTTCAAGCTGGTGAGCTTAGTGTCTTTAATTGTTGAGCCAGTATACCCCCTTGGAGATTCCAATATATTTAGTTTAATGAGAAAAAGGCAGAGTTCATCTATAGAGGAAAAAAGGTAGAAGAATAAAATAATAATGTTAACATTTCTTGCTACAGTAAAAAAATAAAACCAACTATACAGCCTTTTAAAATGTAACATTAATGTGGTTCATATCCTAAAAGGTGGGGGAACTTCAGTATGATGCAGGACATTGTCTGAAATGGTATAAGGTTTCCTGCTTGAGCAGGGGATTGGGCTAGAAGACCTCCAATTTCCTTCCAACTCTTCTAGTCTAGTCTAGTCTAGTCTAGTCTAGTCTAGTCTAGTCTAGTCTAGTCTAGTCTAGTCTAGTCTAGTCTAGTCTAGTCATTTGATTAATCTGAAATTAAAGAAAAAGGATAGATTTTTGATAAGAGGCCTACTTTTACTAGCTTGATTTGATGGAAGACTTCTTGGAAATAAGAGAAGAGAATTGCTTCAGTTGCTTCAGGTGAGACAGTCACAGCTGAGAAGGACTCTCTCTTCTCTTTGGGCCATTTTTATTTTTCTTGGGCAATATAGCAAATTAAAATAAATCAAGACCAAATTCTCACTTCAGGATTTAGGGGGTCAACGAGGTGGGGAAAAAAAGAAAATGTCCTTTGTTTTTCGAATCTGGAAGATGTGAGGAAAGGAAAGGAGATTCTTGACCATCATGAGTGGTGATAGACAGGGGAGCTAGCAAATCATAATCAGTAAAGAATTGTATTTCACCAAAAATCAGAAATTGCTTCTGTTTTAAATATGGCTGACTTTATACTGTTCTACTTCCCAATTGTTTATGTTTACATCAGAGGTGGGTTGCTCCTGGTTCAGACCAGATCTATAGAACCGGTAGGTGGAATTTCCCCCTGCTCGCAGAACCGGGAGCGATGGCCGGCTGGCCACGCCCACGAACTGGCTCTCTTGGCGGCACCATAGGTGCCGCCATTTTGTTTTTTGCTTCTGCTTCTGCGCAGAAGCTGGGTTTTTGGCACTGCGCATGCGCATACACACGCGCGCCCCCATGCGGCGTGGGAGGAAGTGAACCAGCGGCGAGGTAAATTAGAACCCACCCCTGGTTTACATAGTAAATAGCTCTTGCTATAAGAAAGGACGAGAAAAAAGATTTTTAAGAAAGTAAACCCTAAGTAAGAAAAACTAGATCTCTTTTGAATATTGTCTGAGAGAAATGCAAACATGAGTCAGATTTTTATATATATTTAATCAGATTTTTTAAAAAAAATAATAATATGTTGATATAGAAATAGGATAAGACAAACCTAACATTTTTTTTTAAAAAAAGGAACAAAATTGAAGTCGACAGGTTCACCAATGTCTAGTCAGAAATGAGTTGTGTTCACTCTTATAAATGTGTTTAGAACTGCAGCTTTAATTACTAAATGGCAATATGGCATTATGAGTTCAGTCTCTTGATTATGGGATGCAAGATGGTTACAATTAGTATGTTTATTCTCTGCAGAATTGGTTTCATACTCCAGCCATAACAATTTCAACTTGCCCTCTAAAAAGTTTCAGCTTCCATGATGTGTCACCTTTTGAAACTTTATCTAAGCACCAGATCTCATAACTGAACTCTTTTAGCAGTGATTTCTTAAAGCCATATGGTCATCAAAGTTCTGCTGAGTGCATTCCAGTGTTGTCATCCCTAATTAACTGCCTGATGTGAAGCCCATGGCTCACCATGTCCTAGCAAATCATTAGGTTTCATTTATTTTAGAACATTGTGATCTGGACATGCACTGGAAACAGATGCTGAAATTTCCTCACTGTCACCAAATTGTCTAGTAAACAATATAATGACAATTCCATTGAAACCCTCCTGCAGTTGGAAAGATTAACTATGCAACCTAATTAGCTTTGCCACTTGGTTTGACATGTAGCTTGCACAGTGAAGGAAGATGAATAGCAAAATAGAAGCGTGGTGAGAGAAAGAAGGGTACACAGAGAGAATTGGCATATGTTTTCAGTTTTTTTTTTCTCAAAAGAAAATCAATAAAACAGAAAAATGTTATAAACCCTTAACTTTGACTGGTTATATACTGATCTGAAAAATCTGTAGGTTCAAAGCCTCGTTCGTCCCAAGCAAAGCAAAGCAAAACTTCCTTGAAGTCTTATTTAAGTGCTTATTTAAATTGTTTCTGAAAAGAGTAATTGATATCTAAACAGCCAACTGATATTCATTCCTAATGCCTCCTCTCCATGCATGCCTGCCCTTACATGACATTATATTTAACTACTTTATTTCCACGAAAGTTGATGTTTGTAAGCCATTTAAGTGCAGTGCTCAGTTTTAATAATCATTTTCCTGTTTCACAAAGCCCAGAACATGCATACGGAGACAACGGCGGTGTTTTATGAAGATAAATAACTGCTCTCAGAAAATTCTAGGAAATCCTCTTGAGCCAGTTCTGAATAAATATCAATTTAAAGATTAAGGAGAGGGAGAGAGAGGGTTGCTTTAAAAAAAAACCCAAGAACAAACAAAAGAACCTCAAACATGAAGAGAAACTGGAAGGCAAATGAAGGTAATCTTTCAGGGGTGGTGTTTTGTTTCACTCGATGCTTTTCAATGGAATTAATGGAAAATAATTTCCCAATGTGCCTGTCTTTATGTGTTTTATCTATTAGATTTATATCTTACTTTTATTTTCTAGGATTTCCAAGGAATCTCAGGTATCTCCCTTCATTGAATCCCGACAGAAGTAAGTCGGGCTGAAAAAGCATGAATAGCTCAAAGTCAGCCAATGATGTTCTGAATTTTGTTTAGTTTAAACTTGAATCTGGGTTTCCTGACCCTAGTCCTATACTTTATTTTGATGGTTTCACATTCTTATTCTCTGGGGTGAGCAGAGCATGTTCTTGCCATGTTGTTCTGGTAACATTAGATGTCCTCTAATGATTTCAGACAATGCATGTTTTACTCAGGGACTGAAAAGGAACATTTTACTGCAAGTTTCAGATCCCTTGTTATTAATCTGTAAAAAAAAAAAAAGAATGAAGGAAAAGGATAAAAGAGAAAAGGAAAAGGAAAGACTAAACTGGAGAAAATAAACAGATGCACACATGTGCCTATGTGTGAATATACAGATATATTCATGTACAATCTCAAATATTTAAAATCAATTTATTTTGTTAATGTTCAGAGTTATCCTTTGAGAGGAATGTTATTAATATAACTTTGGACCTTTACAAAGGTTTTTAAGACTTTGTGGTTAGGGTAAAAGTTTGATATAACATTTGATGTTGTCTTTGATGTTAAAGGAAATAGTATTACATTCTTCAAATGAAGATAATGGTCGTGGCTGATGAGACCTAAATATTTTATAAAATAGTGATCAAATTTGACTGTAAACCCAAGTTTGTAGTACTGAAGAAAGAGAATCTTTTTGCACAATATATTCAGTAGTAACATGATTTCCAACCATAATTATGTCCCTAATTCTGTAAAATCCTTAATGTTTTCTATTCCTTATACTGAATTATTTATATATAAGTGATTTTTCATGATGTTTCCTCTTTACATTATCAGTGACCACTAAAACTCATGTGAATATTTCAATCAACTTTAATACTTTAGTTACTTAGTATTTTATGTAAGTACACTTATGTAAGTATGGTATATTATGTATACATTTAATGAAGTTAATAATATAGCCCAGATGTATTTATTTAATAGCTTTATCAGTCACCTCTCCCATAGAAAACCATACTGAGAAAATATACAGTAAAAATAGTCTGTTTATAAACTAATATGAACACAGCTATATAGCATATAAAATCTCAGCTCTATATCATATAAAATCACATTTAAAATTAAAACTAGGCATATTTAACAGAATTAAAAAGCCTGTTGAAATGCAAAATTGACTTTTTCTGCAAGTCTAAAGCAACACAATAATGTTTGTTTTACCTTGCTCGGGACAAAATTCCACACACTTCCATTTTTTTTTAAAAGGCTAACTTCTTAGATGAACATATGTAGTAGTAGTAGTAGTAGCAGCAGCAGCAGCAGCAGTAGTAGCAGCAGCAGCAGTAGTAATAGTTAGATTATACATTCAGCAACTCTGTGGGTTTACAAATGATTTAAAACTTGAAAACATGCCAATAAAAAGAGAAACAAACAAAAAAGGGGTAATAATGGAAGAATAACAAGTAGGGTAAAAAGAAATGAACATTATATAGTACATTAAAAGAGGTTTCAATCATCCCCATAAACACCTCAGTGTAGGCTTTGGACCCCCTCAAAACACCGGTAGGATAAGCTTAAGATCTCAGGGGGAACTTCAGTCCATAGGGCAGGCACTGTGACAGAGAAGGTATTCTTGTCAGGTCCTGATAGGTGATATTGCTTAATTGAAGAAACCCAAAGTACACCAATCCTGCCAGATTGAATCAGCTAGACAGATACTATTGTTGGATTCTGGCACAGAAGACGCTTGAGACAGGTTGGGTACAACAGCTCTTTATTGTGAGTGTCTCAAGACTCCAGCAACAAGGCATTCTGACAGCCAGCTTTATATACCAAGCTGTCAGTGAGATCAACCAATCAGGGCTCTCCATTCTCCCGCCAGAATGGAGGACCTAACAGTAAACTATTTACATCTTAATATACAACACCTATAGAGAATAGTCTAATGGGCTAATACAGGTGAACACTTTTCAGCCCTGATCAAATCATGTAAAATGGAAAGTTGATGAGGTGCAGGCAGGTTGTATTAAATATTTATCATCATTCTGTATGAGAAGCGTGGTGGCCTAGTAGTGAAGACACTTGTCTCCCACTCGGAAATTTGAGAGTTCAATCCTAGATAGCGGCAGATGTTTTTCTCCTAGGGCACAAAGAAAAAAATATCTGCTGTGAACTCTGTGTAGGTGTCAGGAAGGGCACCTTAATATGTATCAGTAAATGCTAAGTTCTATCCAGTCACCCTGACTCTACCACGAATAGGTACTACGGGGTTGTAAAAAGGGAGATTTTATCCTGTATGGTGTTATACCAATATACAGGAGCACAGATCCATTTTTCAGATAGCAGATAAAAATTGCACAATGATGTCTATATATGTAAAGATTAGGGTCCATATTTGTTTGTGATGCAGTAATTTATAATGCACACAATGTTCAGAGTAATATAGTTAGGGTTAGGGTAAGGGTTAAGGTTGGGGTTGGGGTTGGGGTTGGGGTTGGGGTTAGGGTTAGGGTTAGGGTTAGGGTTAAGTTTAGGGTTAGGGTTAGGGTTAGGGCAAACTGCCTGTCTTCCAATTCAAGATTTAATATTAAGAGTTATCTTATTTTTGCCGGAATCCAAAAAGATTTCAGCATGGTATTCAACCATCCTGGAATGGCTACCAAACCAATGGGCGGAATTGATGCTTAGAGTGGATCCCTTTGATTTCTGATCATATTCAGATGGCACTTTGTGGCTGAAATAACATTTACAGAATTTTCTCTCCCTTTATCAAACTCTGTGGTTATCTGCAGTGAGACCTCTCCATCTACTTGCCATGTGTGCTCATTATGAAGAGGTGGAATAAAATGTAGAAAGTTTCATAGACTGATTATTTCTTTAAAAAAAATAATCTCCATTTGGGGAGTTTTCTTTGATAAAGCCTCTTGCTTTAACTTGAAGCCAATCTATAGATCCAGAGGGAGCTGTAAAGCTTCTAACATGACCTAAAATAGCTTTTTGAGAGTAAAAGTTTCACAACTTTTATTGTCCAATATCTCAATGTTCCCAGCCCTACAGCAGTAGAAGTGTGTGCAGGTCTCAGTAGGTTTGAGGAGAGAGAGAGAAAAACTTTGTACTAATAGAGTTAAATCACATGGAAATCAGTCTTCAGGCATCCAGAAACAGTGGGATTTTGATATACAGGACCAATGTCTTGAAAAATACAGATTAATCCAAATCTTGAAAAGGATGCAATCAAAACCCCATAAACATCTGACATGGTGCATGGTTATTAGGATATAATACAATCTTTGCAAAGGATCTATGCAGGGGTGGGTTCTAACTTACCTCGCTGCCGGTTCGCTTCCTCCCGCGCCATGTGGCCGTGCTGCGTGGCCGCGTGAGCACGCATGCGCAGTGCAACCCCCCCCCAAAAAAAGCCAAAAACAAGATGGTGATGCATGCGCAGTGCCAGAAACTCGGCTTCTGCTCATGTGCAGAAGAAAACAAAACCCAGAAAAAATTTAAAAAAAATATTTTTTTTTAAAAAAGATGGCGGTGTCCACGGATCGGCACCGACCGAACCAGATCCATGACGTCATCGTGACATCACCAGCGGGTCACTACTGGTTCGGGTGAACCAGTCCGAACCGGGAGGAACCCACCTCTGGATCTATGCCTGTGCTTCTGAAGTCATAGATCATTTCTTAAAGGAAAAGATTTTGTTCATTCACATAAAGGATTTAAATGCACAGAGTAATGCATGGTTTAAATTCCCAAAAGACTGAAATACAGAAGGGGGTGCATATTTATGCCAGGGCTTACTAAATTCTTTATTATTGCTCTAATATACTTTTTTAAAGAATAGCAGTAGTAGATCCCCCCAAAATCACACTTCATCTGCTGCATTCACTTTTTAAAATAAATGTATTAGGTTTAAAAAAAAAACTAGAAAGATAAAAACAGACAGGAATTAAAAGTTAATATGTGAAAGATGAAAAAAGTAAACAAAGATAAAACAATGCGAATACAAAGAAATAACTTCCAATTTTCTTTTATAACAGTAATAAGTATAAATTTATATTGATCTCTTAGTCTAAGGTTACAATTAGGGGTGGGTTCTTCACGGTTTGGACCGGTTCTCCTGAACCGGTAGCAGCCTGCTGGTGACATCATGATGATGTCACCGAATCGGATCAGTCGGTGCCGGTACGTGGAGGCCGACATCTTTTTTTTGAATTTTTTTGAATTTTTTTTGAATATTTTTTAATTTTTTTTCTTCTGAGCATGTGCAGAAGCTGAGTTTCCGGCACTGTGCATGCGCTCGCCATCTTGTTTTTGGCTTTTTTAAAATTATTATTATTTTCAGATTTTTTTGGCACTGCGCATGTGCGTGCCCACGAGGCGCGCCCACGCGATGCGGTAGGAAGCGAACCGGCAGTGAGGTAAGTTAGAACCCACCCCTGCTTGGGTCCCCTCAACTTTTCAGTCCAAGAAAGCGGCTGAAAAATGCCCTTCTCCTGTTTTGCAGCCATGCACCATTTTCTGTCCTTGCCTCCTTCCCGTTTTTATTTGGTTTTCCCTCCCACCCTGAAAGGAGCTTCAAGGAAAAGGAAGCGAGGGGGGGAAGGGGGGAAGAAGGATCCGGGAGTGGGAAGGGAAGGGATTGGGAAGAATGAGAATGAGGGCTTGGAGTCTGGAATCCAGAGCATGCCTTTCCCCTTTTGTTAATATAGAAATTTTACTTAGAGCCTATTAGCCTATTAAGCTAGCTGTCTGCCTGCAATCATGTGTATCTGTTAAAAGTAAATCCCACTGAAAGAGAGTAGCCTTACTGCCAAATAAACTTTTTTAAGGTTAGTCCCCTTCTTCGCTTCCTTTCCCCTTTTGCTCTTGGTCTGAAACAATTGGTGTGAAACAAAAGCAAGTTTTAAAGGAAACAAAGTTGAGCTAGTTTGTAAGGTGCAAGCCATACTAGTATTCCAAACTAATGAGTCTTAATGTCTGGTTAAAATGGGTAGTACTTCCATTTAAAGAAGAAAAGCATAGCTCAAACTATTGCTATGATTTTTTGCTCCTATATTCTGTTGTTTAGGAATAAATTTTGTTAATGTAGAAATTTTACTTAAAGCCTATTAAATAATGGAGCTAGCTGTCTGCCAGCAATCATGTATATCTATTAGGAGTAAATCCCACTGAAAGAGAGTAGTCTTACTGCCAAGTAAACTTTTTTAAGGTTAGTCCCCTTCTTCCCTTCCCTTAGACTTTATGTAGTTGAAAGATAGGATATTGAATTGATTAGTATCAGGTGTATTATAGAGAGAAATGAAAACTTCTGTAACAACAGATACTTTGTGACCAGACCAGGTGTGTGTGTGTGTGTGTGTGTGTGTGTGTGTGTGTGTGTGTGAGAGAGAGAGAGAGAGAGAGAGAGAGAGAGAGAGGAAGGGAGAAAGAAAGAGAAAAGAGACAAAGAGAGAAAGAGACAGAGAAAGAAAGAGAGAGAGAAAGAAAGAGAAAGAGAGAAAGAAGAAAGAAAGAAAGAGGAAGGAAGGGAAAAAACAGAGAGAAAGAGAGGGGAAGACAGGACAAGCAGCACAACA
>QLTV01002002.1:512613-528118 GCA_003457575.1 Thermophis baileyi
GTGTTATATGCTCTAGTTAGCAGTACAGTCTTACCAGAGAAGAAGCGACGCAAGATTAGGTTAACAACTCGTAATGCCTTCTTGGCAATGTTGTTACAGTGAGCTCTGGCACTTAGATCATTACAGATGAGTACTCCATGGTACTCATCTCCAAGGTTGGCAATGTTGCCAACTTAGATTTGCTCTGTCTAATTTTTGTACCTACTTCAAATGAAAAGACGAGTTAGTGTAAAGTGGACCAAAATTGATGGGGTGAGTGTGGTATGGCACACTCATTCATGAACTAATTTGGAAATTGTGCTCTTAAAAATAAATCTTTCAAAATAAAGCATCCCTTTGAAATTCTGCAGGAGATCACCATTACGCTTTCTTTATTTTTCTTTTTTCTATAACATTTTTTTCTCAGATAAAAGTCTCTCTCAGAGGTAATTTACTGGAAGTATATCATTTGAGCCTTTACACATGTAGAAATGGACTTTTCCCCTAAAAACACTGAAAATCTTGTAGCTTTTGACAGAGGTGAGAATGATTTTTTTTGGGGGGGGACGACTAAAATGACTGCAAAACTCCATATGACTATCAATCAGCAGCAGAAAGTTAGATTTTTCTCTATCTTCTTATTGGTGCTTGGATTTCTGTAATCAAAAATTGGTAGACTTAAGGGTCTTATTATTACGATAACGTTAGAGATTGTGTGCTTCTAGGGCAGATGGATTGATTACATTTCTGGTGATCCTCCTTAATGTGGCTTATATCTTTCCCACTCTGTGTCAAATTATAACTGAATCAATGGAAAATCAGAAGGAAATTAAAAAGGCTGTGATCCAATGGCAGCTGGCACTTGAGAGCCTGTGGCCTTGCAGTTTCTTGGATGCAGTCTCATAGCTCTTCCAGAAATTGTCATCACACTGTAATTTGTCATGTGACAAAAGAAGAATTTAAACATGTGAAGGATTATATTAATTGAATTTCATGTTATTTAATTTCAGTTTTATTAAATCAAATGTACTGCTTTCCTAGTCTACCTCCTTCTTGGACCCATCTGCACTTAATTTTTTTAAAAGCTGTCCCTATGGAGGCAGGAAATGTGTTCAAAGGCAACCATTTATTTTATTTTGCTGATATTGTATAAAGAATAAACAGTGCAATGTTTGAGACTCCTTTTTCTCATGGCAGGTTCTTCTCTTTGTCATTTCCGCCTTCAGATAGGTCAGTTTACTACAGCTGTGTTCAGAACTCAGTTTTAAAGGGAGGTTTGTTTGCAAGGTCAGGATGGATAGATGGATGTGTGTAAAGTAATGTATATGTATAAAAAAGTGGATAGGATGGGACTTCTTCATTTTTTTTCCATGGCTCAGATATAATAGAAAACATTGAGAATAAGTACTGCAACATCACTTGGCAAGGCTTTATGCTGAAATTCAGGAGCCCTCTTAAGCCTGCCAATTTTTTTTTAAATGGAAAGGACTAGATTTTGAAGAGTGGGAATTCATATAGATATATTTCTGTAGGTGTATATGTATGTACCCTGTTTTCCCCAAAATAAGACATCCCCTGATAATAAGCCCAATCGGGCTTTTGAGTGCGTGGCAATAAGGCCAAGCGCTTATTTCAGGGTTCAAAAAAATATATAAGACAGGGTCTTATTTTCGGGAAAACACGGTATTATCATCTGGGGTTTTAGGGAAGCAAACAAGCTACTCAGAAGGCAGTCCATTCTGAAAAAACATGACGTGTTTTATAGCTATGTTGTTCAGCTAATGAAAAATACATTTCAAATTTGGTCAGTTCTCAGATATTTCACTCAGGAATTGAAAGTTACTCCCAGAACTACTTTAATCAGCAACATTCCATGAACCAGGTGTGAAATGCTCCCGGTTCGCTTGTGCCTGTCGGTCGCCATAGAGCCGGTCGCCAGGGTAGCGCGAGGTTCCGCCCACCCGCCCGGATGCCGGCGTTTGGGTTCTTTTACCCTCTGCGCATGCACAGAATGCTTTGCGCATGCGCAGAGGGTAAAAGAACCCAAATGGCGGTGTCCGGGTGGGTGGGCGTAGCCTCGTGCTACCTTGGTGACCTGCTCTACGGCGACTGACAGGCACGAGCGAACCGGGAGCATTTCACCCCTGCGATGAACGCATTGATTTTGGAAGCAACAGAAACAAAGGGGGGGGGGAGGAAACCAGCTGGGGAAAATTAGATAATTAATGAGACAAAGCCAGATAAACTTCTCACTGCTAATTTTTCTGGTCATGATGAAGAAGAAGTCCTCAAAATTCTCTTCCAATAAGGTTTATATGGAATTCCTCCTGTATTATTATCTGACAACACAAAGAGATGAAATAACAAGTAGAACCTCTTCCCTTCTTTCAGGCCCACTCTCATCTCTTCTCAGTGTGGTCTTCCTTTTGTTTGTACTTGAGTTTTGACACAGCTGGTAGATCCACCAAGCATCACCACATCCTGCAAAACAGCTGACAGTTTTGGATCAGCTCCTCCATTAGAAGCAAAGCAAGTACATCAAGTGAGAGGCCATTGGGTGCATCACCAATGCCTAATATATTCTTTTGCAGCAACCTGGTCTGCCTGCAAAGGAAGAGAAAAAAAATTGGGAAAGAAACACTGCCACAATAAGTTTATTTATGAAAAATAGAGACTATGGTTGTGTTAGTATCTTCTAGGTACAGTATGTTGGTTACTTGAAAATGATGAGAATTGCAGTCCAATATCTCTGAAGAGGTTGGGAAAAGAGGGTTTTGTTGCCCCTTCAAATTAAAGACTAGGCCTATTGAATTGTCCATAATTGCCTTAATTAGTCAATTACTTCTCTTCCTGATCAACCCAAAATACTGATCAATGCAATAATGGGTGAAGGCAAAGTCCACAACTCAAAATGATTGTAGTGATTTTTGTTGCCAGGCTTTAATTAAATTTAACATTTTTTTTATGTGGGGGGTATGTTGTCAATAAACCAGTTTTGGTGAAACAGCATATATCTTAACATTCTTGTGGTTGGATTGGTTATTTTGCAATTGTTAAACTTATGTTGTGTGTAACCAAAGGGAAGTAGGAATGAAACTGTATGCAGACCTGCAAGAGGGAGGAGCAGGGCATTCTATCATAAAATGTTTCATTACAAATATTGAAGAGAGGTTGCCCCATCATAGTTGGCTGCCTCCCTTCACCAAACTAGGCTTCTGCACTGAATTCTATTCATTAAAGTAAAACAATTGTTCACGTCATTGGGGACTGTTCTGCTCCAATGTCTTGAAGCAGGAATGCTGCACATCATTGAAGCATTTGAATGGACGCATCCATTGAAGCACCATCAAAGTAAATCATCCATCCTTCAGTTTGCTATATTTCCATTCACCTTTTCAAAGAACATGTGAATGAAGCATTGTTCTCTCAGTAAATAAGGAATAGAGAAATGAAGGAGAAAGTGCTAAAATAATAATTGACTATAGTTTTTTTTAACTAAGATGAAAGCTTTGAATTATTAATCAAGTAGCTTCATATGATTTCAGAAAAGAACAAAAAAATGAAAATGAACTATGGACATTTCAAAGCAAACAATCACCATTGGGAACAAGTAAAATCCATTTAGGAGAAACTTGAACATACTCGTTTGCCTTAAAATTAAACTGGCATAGATAATAGGTCTACATTTAATTAAACCCCACATTTAATTAAACCCCCAGGTGGCCCTTAATATTTATTCATTTTTATTCCCAGTCCTCCTTCTTAGTCATCACTCCAAGGACTAAATGTACATTTTTGTTAACTTCAAAAATGAATATTTGAAACAATTTTAAGTGTTTACTAACTGAATTCATGTAATCAAAGTTTTCTAAGACATTAAATGCTTACTTAAATTAAAATTAAATTTTATTAAAATTGTGCTCAGATTATTTGTTGTGCCAGAGTTTTAATATATAATACATATACATTTTGGCTTTTGACATTGCATACAGACTGTAAAATGTTCATACATCTTAGCTTGGTTCATCTTTTTTAGCGTAAACTCTACTTTTCTTGCCACCATCTTCATTGATCATAATTGTCTACAAAAGCTAACATCCTATCAAGTTGATTTTTGACAGTAGAAATGTACAATTTAAATAAAATTCCACCCTTGGTTGTCTTAGTTATTAGTTAATGTATTTGTATATCACAGCGGTTCTCAACCTGTGGGTCGCGACCCTTTTGGGGGTCGAACGACCCTTTCACAGGGGTCGCCTAAGCGCGCGCTAGCCCGCCATCTTGGTGACTGGCAACGCGCATGCACGGGGAGGGGGTCGTGGCGGCGGGGTGGGGGTCGCGGCATTAGGAAGGTTGAGAACCACTGGTATATCACATCTGTTCCATTTTCACCCATCCAACCACATAAAATTTCATATTTTTGTTAGAATATTTATGATGAAAGGGAAGGAAATATACATGTGTGCTAACTTCAGTAGTACAACTATGTCAAGAACTGAGAAATTTATGAAGTATCTTCTATCAAGGTTAATGATGATTGATTTATTATGTGCCAACAAGTCAGTATAGACACTTAGTGATCACACAATGATTAAAGAAAGTTTCTTGTCAAATGTAGCTTTATGTAAGTGGAATTTCAGACCTGCCTTTTTGGTGACACATGTATTTATTATTCTATTTGTCCCAATGAATATCACTGATTGAATGGGTGTTGACTTAAATAATGTGATCCAGTGGTGTAATCCATTTTTTTACTACCAGTTCTGGGGGCGTGGCTTGGTGGGCGTGGCTTGGTGGGCATGGCAGGGGAAGGATACTGCAAAATCTCCATTCCCACCCCACTCCAGGGGAAGGATACTGCAAAATCCCCATTCCAACCCCACTCTGGGGCCAGCCAGAGGTGGTATTTGCCGGTTCTCCGAACTACTCAAAATTTCCGCTACCAGTTCTCCAGAACCTGTCAGAACCTGCTGGATTTCACCCCTGATGTGATCCCTAGCCAAGGATCCAAAAATCTTGGAAATATTACTGAAAAAATGTATGTTCTTTCAAATACAGCAGTCTTAGCAGTATCAAAGCCAGTAAGTTCAAAATTTCTAGAGTAAATATTTAATGAATCTTCTTGATATCGCATCAAGCACTCCAACTGGACTGTATGACATTTTTTAATCTAGTATTAGTATTCAAAAATTGTTCAGCCACCATGAATCAATCACAGCAATTGTTGAAATGGGGTCAGCCCTAGGAATCTTTTTTGAGAGTCAGATAATAAAGCAAATTTGAGATCTGGCTTCTAGCCAGAATGGATTGCTAGCCCATCTGCTAGAGAGTACCACATCTGATAAAGCTGAAAAGAATCTTAAACAATAACAAACACTTCAATTTGGCATGCCATTAGCTTTCTTCCATCCCCTAATATGCGTTTCCAATTTCTGTTGGACTACAATAGCCATACTCTTCAGTATACAGGGACAAATCCTTTTAACTGAAGGCTGTAGAATTATATTGTAGATTGGTCAAGGCATTTGACTTCCTCGTCTCAGATATATTGAAGCAGTGCTATTTGCTTAATAAGAGATCATGTTTGGCAGCTAATGAGAAGGATTCAGGTAAGAACAAATCTGCTCACAGCCAGCTGTGACCAGCTTTTGCATGTTTCAATTCTTGAGCAACTAATTATTTCAAAGCTGCAGAAGTCAGGGGGGAAGTGGTAACCATAGAGGTGATCAGAGTTCCTAAAAGAGCATCTTTACCTGCCAGGAACTGAACATTTAAAAATACATCCCAGCTATGCTGTCTTGGTACTCTGTATTCACCAATGCATCTTCTCAAAAGCCAAGAAAGCTGATAGGCAGACAGTATTTCTCTCTGGGAACTTCTCTCTCTCCTCCAAGGGGAGCATGACATACTGGAAAACCCTGGTGACCAAATTGTTAGCTGACTAACATGGCACTTACTCTTGGCCAGCAGCTTCAGATCACAATATCACAATATCTATTTATCCGTTTGATGCAACTGGGTGTAATATACCCAGTTTATTTGCACTGAGAAATAAACATAAGAATAAGTTGACATGTGGAAGGAGGAAAGGGACAATGGAAAATAAAAGGTAACCCATTGAAAGTAAGAACCAGTTTGGTGAACTGGTTAAGGCATCGGGCTAGAGACCAGGAGAATGTGAATTCTAAATTTGCTCTGATGCATAAAGTCAACGGGGTGACATTGGGCCAGTTCTTCTTTCTCTGCCCTAAGAAGCAGGGAATGGCAAACTGCTTCCAAATTCTCATGAAGAAAAGTTGCCAAGTTCAAACACTGACTCTCAAAAGTACAAAACCCCCAAACATTTGAAAGTAAGCTAAAGGGTAACACTCATCAATCCTTCCCAAGCATTTTGGGGCTTATCCAATGGAGACTTGCTGAATAATGCCAAGTGTGCACAGAATTATGATACTATGAAAGTAATAGGAGCAAGATTACCATCCAGCACCATCCCTCTCATACTCAGTTGATATTAATTGCCACAGATTTTGCAATATGCACACGGATTTTTCTCTGTTTTCACAGTTTTTCTCACCATGTACATGTATACATCCGAACTAGACTGTGTTGTTTCTCTGTGTCATATAATATATGTGGGTATATGCATAATTTTGTATTTATTTATTCTGTCATGGTAATGTAGTGTATATTGGAGGTGGTGACCCTTTGAGATGTGGGAAATGAAAATATAGACTATTTATCTATTGGATTTGATGGAGCCTAAGTGGAAAATAGCAGGCCCCTGGAAAGTGACACGAACCAAAGTTTTAGCTAGGATGATTTCATAATGTACCAGAAATATTTGTAAACTGATGAACAATTGCAATTTGTGCAAAGTAGATAGTCTCATGAGTGTATTTGGAATAAGGATGAAACCTTGAGAAATAAGGAACTGAAAGTAGGAGATAGATGAAGGTTTTATATGTACACTGGTATAAGTGGAAACTGATTGTCAGTAAGAAAGAACAAGGAAGTAAGTTGTGAAATGTGTGCAGAAAAGTATAAAAAGTGTGGCTTGAGATGAGTTCGGGGCCACTGGCTTATAGCTGTCCCTGCTGGACCTGCTATGTCAGTGGACCTCATTGCAATGGGTTATTAATGTAAGTCATGTTATGATGTTATGATGGCTGTTCATGTTCCAAATTACTAGTGAAATAAACCTCTGAATCTCAAAGTAAGAATTGTTGGTTTGTGTTGCTGTCTTCTGTTTCTTTGACTGGATTTTTCCACGACAGAGAGCTGTATGCAACGACATTTCATTTTAATGTATGCCGATTAGTGTATATTTAAAGTGACAATAAAGTTATTCTATTCTATTCCAGATGGGGACTGAAAGGACAAAACACATCAATCTCATTGTTGTCTGCTGATCTTCAGATGTGAGATTACTCATTGAATGAAATTTTGTCTCATGCAACTTCCGTAGCTTGCTCTTGCATGCAGCTATGATTGTGACGTAGTCTTTAAGATCAGTGGGTTGAACAAGCTAACAGCAAAGAATGAAGAATGTATGCATTCAACAGAACTGATTGTTAATTATAGAATCCCACAGGCGCTTGGATTAAAGCCATAGTAATTTCCTCAGTATAAAGCCAAGATGAATTAAGTCAACATTAGCCCTAGCATTGTTCAATCATGTGGGGATGGTTTTCACTAACACAGAATGAAACAGGGGAAGGAAAAATGCTGTTGGCCGTCTCTGTTTCTGAACTCCTCTGCAAATGCGTGCAACACACTTTTTCTAAAGCTTAGCACAGCTAGTTGCTCTTCATCTTGCCATAAAAAAACAGCTATTTAACACTGTTCATTTCCATTGTTCAACACTGGAAATTACATGGAGAATAACTACATTCACCCGTACTATAGGCATCCAGTTCTATTATGAATATTTTATATGGGTTTTGTTCCCTTGTAGCAATGAAAAAGAAAAAAAGAGAAATTAGCAAAGAAACATGTTGAATAGTTCTAAATAATTCCGGTTGTTGAAAGCCTGAAGACCTGCTAGCGTACAAGGGATGATGGGTCAAAGGTTTTTGTTTTGTTTTGTTTTATCATTTTATGTAGTCCTTAACTTACAACAGTTCATTTAGTGAGCGTTCAAAGTTATAACAGCACTGAAAAAGTGACTTATAGCCATTTTTCACACTTATGATCATTGCAGCATCCTCATGATTACATGATCAAAATTCAGACACTTGGCAACAGGTTCATATTTATGACGGTTGCAGTGTCTCGGGGTAATGTGACCACCTATTGTAACCTTCGGACAAAAAAAGTCAGATTCACTTAACAACCATGTTATTAATTTAACAACTGCAGTAATTCTCTTGTCAAATGTGGCAAGAAAAGTCATAAAATGGGGTAAAAAATCACTTAACAAATTTCTCACTTAGCAACAGAAATGTTGGGCTCAATTGAGGTTGTAAGTTGAGGATTGCCTGTGTTTTATATTTTATATTTTGTTTTGTTTTGTTTTATTTATTCTGATTCACTTAATCATTTAAAGTAAACCTGGACTTTAATTCTAACACACTAGAAATAATAATTGGCAGGGAATCCAAAGGAATAAAATAACAATTTATCCTTACATTCTTAGTGACATAAAGACAGGTTAATCTGGGGCATAGGGCTATTTGAAGCCCTGCTGCATAACTATCTGCTTCCCTAAATAAATTTAAGCTGAGCTTACTCATACAATATGCTGCTTTCATTCTGTCTGAAAGTAGAATGAACACTATACTTTATTTAGAGATTCCGAAAACAAAACAAATTGTTTTCTTTCTAAAACGCTAAGTTCTTTATAACTTGTATTGGCTTTAATCAGCTTACTTAGACATTTTGCCTATTTTATGATTACATTATCATTTTATATCACATCAGATTCTCTGTGTTTGTGCACGGGAGAACATATTGTAATAAATAAATTTTTAAAAATGGTGCTAGAGCTTACCAAAACATGAGGCTAAAGAATCATGGAACAACAGCAGAATTAATATTTCTGGAATAGTAAGCTCCAGTTGTTGTTAACTATGGTGATATTTAGCAATATTGTTGTGTAAGGGGGAAAGCAAAAGAATGCAAGACTGGCTGAAAAATTGTTATGGAACATCGAAAATGAAGACTGCATGACTGTAGTAGCAATCCAACAGTGCACTAACAATCAGTCGCACCAAATTTTATTCTCTTGGGAGCCATAGGTCCTAGATTCTGGAGATATGCTTAAGTTAGTTCATTTGAGGTACCTTGGTGAAAAAAAATGTTGCCCTATGAGGCACCTTTTCTTCAAAAAAAGCTAGGATGTAGTGCAAATGTGTCATATTTAGTTTTATCTATCACTCTTCAGGGTTGTAAATTAGTGTGACTCCAGATTCATAATATTAGATATCTATATTAAGTTATATGTTTGCTTTCTTTTTGCAAACTTTATATCAATATAACAGAAAGACTTATTAATGTTTTCTGAGTGGTCAGAGCTTAATGATCAATTTAGAAATTATCTTGAATGTTCTTTTCATAACATAATATCTTTTGGTGTTTCTGTCTTTTTCTGATTCTTCTTGCCTTTCTCTCTCTTTTTTTGCATATTAAAACAATGTAAAATGTGAACATGTACACTGATATCTTAAGTGCAAGAGAATCACAAGTTTCCCCTAATTCGATTAGTGCCCCACTATGGGAAAATTGAGTGGGGTTGGGACATGTAGCTTATGGCAACCAATTTTGTATCCCTGATATAGGAAGGTTTGGGTTGCCTAAATACATGGAAGCAGGGGTGGGATTGAAAATTTTTAGCAACCGGTTCTCTGCCCGGTTGCTGGGTGGGCATGGCCATGGGGGCGTGGCCTACTTGGCCTCCTGCAACACAGCAGGGGGGGCATTTTCACCCTCCCCAGACTCAGGAGGCTTTCCTTGAGCCTCTGGGAGGGCGAAAACGGCCTCGCCCAGGCTCCAGAGGCCCTCTGGAGGTCAGAAACAGGCTCGTTTCCGGACTTCTGGTACTTCCGGTAGGCCTGTTTTTCACCCTCCCCAGGCTCCGGAGGCTTTCCTCGAGTCTCCAGGAAGGCGAAAACAGCCTCCCCCAGGCTCTGGAGGCCCTCCAGAGGCCAGAAATGGGCCCGTTTCTGAACTTCCAGTACTTCCAATAGGCCCATTTTTCACCCTCCCACAGCCTCTGTGTGGGCCCTGCACTTATCTAGCATCCAAAACAGGCCGCGTTGAGACTCCTGGGAGAGGAGGGGAGGGGTGGGGTCAGCCAGTCCTTGCAACTACTGGTTTGGCGAACCAGATGTAAAATTAGCATCTGGTTCACCCGAACCGGTCCGAACCGGCTGAATCCCACCCCTGCATGGAAGCATTAAATGAAGACAGTGTGACATAATGGTTAAGGTGCTGGATACATCAACCAACTTCTAAGTCAACTCTTAGCTACAGAGATTCACTAGGTTACCATAGATTAGGCATTTCATCTCAGCTAACTCTTCCTAGTAGGGTAGAAGGGTAATTGGTGGAGGGACTGCACTATATAGCCCCTTGAGTCCCCAAATGAAAGGAGATAAATAAAGTTGAGAGATACAATGAATAAGTGACAACACAAAGACACAGAAAAGGCTGCATTAACAGAGGGATAGAATCAAGATCACGAAAAGTGATACTACCACTGTGGTAAGACCACACTTAGAATACTGCATCTGATTCTGTTCTCCACATTATAAAAAAGATGTTTAGACTCTCGAAAGAGTGTAGAGAAAAGCAACAAAGATGATTGTGGGGGGGCTGAAGGCTAAAACAAATGAAGAACGTTTGCA
Organism: Thermophis baileyi; assembly: GCA_003457575.1. Taxonomy (NCBI): domain Eukaryota; kingdom Metazoa; phylum Chordata; class Lepidosauria; order Squamata; family Dipsadidae; genus Thermophis; species Thermophis baileyi. Next base: position 523,437 of record QLTV01002002.1, read on the forward strand.
GGAATTGGATTTGTCTAGTCTAGTGAAAAGAAGAAATAGGAATGACATGATAGCAGTGTTCCAATATTTGATCCAATACTGCCACAAAGAAGAGGGGGTCAGCTTATTTTCCAAAGCACCAGAAGACAAGACAAGACAAGACAAGACAAGACAAGACAAGACAAGACAAGACAAGACAAGACAAGACAAGACAAGACAAGACAAGACAAGACAAGACAAGACAAGACAAGAAGCAATGGATGGAAACTGAACAAAGAGAGAAGCAACCCAGAACTAAGGAGAAATTTATTGGCAGTAAGAACAATCAACCAGTGGAACAACTTGCCTTCAGGATTTGTGGGTGCTCCAACACTGGAGGCTTTTAAGAAGGGACCAGAGAGCCATTTGTCTAAAATGGTATAGGGTCCCCTGCTTGAGCAGGGGGGTTAGATTAAAAGATCTCCAAGATCCCTTCCAACTCTGTTATTCTGTTAAAACTCTCATTGCTAGCATCCTAGCTATTATCTAGTTATTCACAGCCTACCATATGCTAGCATGAATAAGAACATAATTTAATTTACAGATTACAGGTGATCAATTTGGTTCATTAAGGATCTTTTCATTTGTGAATTTTTTGCTTCAAAAGGTTCAGGGGCTTTACTAAATGACAGACTAATAGGAGAAACAGCATGATTCAGATGGCTCAGGTACATTTCCAAGTTTCTCTGCATGCTTCCGAGCAATTCAAATACTGGAAATTGTACAAATGAAACTTGGCCATTTTCAGTGTTTTCCACCACAAGGCAAACTGGAGTGCTGACGATTACTGTGAAAATCTGCCACCACTGGCACCATGTGCAAATTAGGCATATACACTCAAGCACACGAACCAAACTTTTCTGGGTTGCTTCCAAAAGAACCAACAGGAATGTTTTACAACTGTCCTTAGCCGTTTCTCTATGCTTCCTAGACCATTCCCATGGCTCTTTTTTTTTTTTTTTTTATTTTAAATAGGCCTGTTAAATGCAATCACCATGCTACTCTGGCAAGTGGTATGTAGAACATAATTTGCATGAAGGTTTAATTAATGCCAAGAGGTCTAACTGAGTTCCAGTTCACCTCATACTCTTCATCCACATTCATCTGTCCATATGCTCCTGAAAGCTGTTATAGAATTAAAAGGTTCAGCACGGGGTTTCCTGGAAGAGGCCATGGCTGAATGCAAGGAATACTCCATTCTGTAATATGTTCAGAAGCTCATGTTCAATCTTCTGAAAAACCATACATGATGGGATTCTGAAGGTGGGAGACATCTTACTTTATCTCTACACTATCCATTATTTTGTAAGCTTGGGTCACATACATATTCTTCTTCCCTGTATGCATAGTTATAAAGCCTAAGTATCTGTGCCATTTGGCATATTACATTCATCTAAGGAAATTAACTCCAAGTCTCAAAAAGGAAGGAGCCTTATCTTCAAGCTGAATGTAACTCCGTATAAATTGTTCCATGGCTGTGTTCATCACAGTTGGGAGGTGGATGGATTAGCAGTTTTTTGGCATCTGCCTATCTGCCTGCCTGCCTGCCTGCCTGCCTGCCTGCCTGCCTGCCTGCCTGCCTGCCTACCTGCTTATCTGCCTGCCTGCCTGCCTATCTGCTTATCTGCCTGCCTGCCTGCCTATCTGCCTATCTGCCTGCCTGCCTGCCTATCTGCTTATCTGCCTGCCTGCCTGCCTGCCTGCCTGATCTATCTATCTATCTATCTATCTATCTATCTATCTATCTATCTATCTATCTATCATGGTTGACTTGCTACACAACTTGCTCACAACCAGACTACAATAATGGGAGGGGGGAAGGAAGGCGTTGGAATGTGAGGGTGGTTTGGGAGGGAAACTCTAGAATGCAAGTGTGCCATCTGGAAGCCTGAGACAGTTCCACCCCAAGGTCACCAACTTTGAGAAAATCCGAAGCAAACAGATTGTTTTCAAAAACAACTGAAGTGCAACTGATTAATGGACAAAGGACAATGGGAGGATGGGCAGGGAGGGAAGGGGAATTTATCTTATGCTTTTTGTGCATGAAATGTTAGAACTGGCTTTTCCACTTCTGTACCCACATGGCTTTTCAGTAAAGTATAGTCTTTATGTCTTAGGTGTTTGCTGCTACCATATTGGGACAGTCTGTCTGTCTGTCTGCCTGTTTGCCTGTCTGTCTGTCTGTCTGTCTGCCTGCCTGCCTGCCTGCCTGTATCTATCTCTCTATCTATCTATCTATCTATCTATCTATCTATCTATCTATCTATCTATCTATCTCTATTAGGATTTGAAACTAACTTGATGGCACACAATCAATCAGTCGGGCAGGCAACTACTGTACATCTAATTGCTCCTTTGAAATATGCAACCTTTGCTGTGTTTTCCTTCTGAATCATTATGATATCCTGGTGCACCTGGTTTCTTTTTCCTTTGTAAATAGAAAAGAGCTTCTTGAACTGACAATGACATACTCACTCCCATACCTGTTTTGAGTCCGGCAGTTTTTGAACATTTGTTCAGTTTATTTGCAGCTGCTTGAAAATTCAGTATTGTTGTAGCTATTGACTTGCTCATTAGCACCCATTGGAGAGGGAATGTGAACAGAAAATGGGTTCCTCTCAAGAACCATTCATGTTTTGTATGAATGCTCCTATTAACTCCACCAGAATGGCCTCAAATAAGTAATAATGTGAGCTGCAGTCCAAAATATCTGGTCACAAGATTGCATATGTCATGAAAGCAGTAATATCAAGCTCCTGTGAGATTAGGACATAATATTGTTCTTGGTCTATCTGGGTAAATTGTATTATATGAAACTCTGAATAATATACTAATAACCTGGAGAGGATAAAAGTATTCTTTAATAGATTTTCTTAAACTCTTTCTTTATTTTTTGCCAAGTTAGAGTTTATTAGGCTTCAGTCTCAGTTATTCGTTGGTTTTCTATTTGCCATGCCACGTTTGCTAGGCAACCACCTTGTTATTAGAATCAAATTATCCAAAAAATTTCCTTATAGTCATATGATAAGTATTGTCTTCTCTTCTTAAGATTTGCCTTTCAAACTATCAGTAAATCTATCATATTCAAAGCAAATACAGAGACTACATGCATCACAGAGGTGGGTTCCTACCGGTTCGGACCGGTTCTATAGAACCATTAGTAACGTGACGGCCTGGGTCGCTGGAACCGGCAGTGACCCAGGCCTGCCACGCCCCCGAGCCGGTTCTCTCATTTTTTGCTTTTTTTTTTTTTTCTTTTGCGCATTCGCAGGAGCTTTTTTTAAGTACTTCGCCGCATGCGTGCACAGTGCACGGCGCCCACACACCCGCGCAGCACATCCCTGAGCAAACCGGCAGTACCTGAATCCGGAACCCACCCCTGATGCATCATGCTAAATTGTCAATAAAAAATAAATCAAAAGAGTAGCAAGTTCTATCTGTATATCTGGAGAGGTAAGAGAAAAATATAAAAGCACACACACAAGTACACACACACACATGTGTGTGTGTGTGTGTCTGTGTCTGTGTGTGCACGCACACATGTTGCTATGCTTGAGATTAGTCTGGTTAAAACCATGCTGAACTGAATTGTACTATTTAGAGTGATGATGGTGAAGATGATGATGATGACAACTGTAATGATTCATAGAAGTTTTTACCATGCATACTCACAATTTCTAGAAAGGGAGTTTACATGTAATGTTAATCTAGCATACTATAGATTCTCAATAATTTTATCCTAATGAATAAAAGTGATAGAACCATTAATGGGTGTCACATCTCCCATTATGATGGTTTTTTTAACAAGTTCAGTCCTTCTTTCTTGAAACCCAGTTCTTTGAACTGAAAAGACAAGAAGGGCTGAGAGATCATTTGTGTTCACTTCCAGTAACACAGTGCTAAATGAATACAAATTTGTTGCAGTTTTCCAAGCTATGGACCAATCATTGTTGTACCATATGATTTCTTCTATGACATCTTCAAAGGCATGGCCAAAATCAATGCAACTATTTTCACATAGCCATTTCTACATCAAGGTATCAGATATACTCACTGGAGGATTTTAAGAAGAGACTAGACAGTCACTTGTCTGAAATGGTATAGGTTCTCCTGCTTGAACAGGAGGCTAGACTAGAAGACCTCCAAGGTCTGTTCCAGCTCTATGAATTTATAAGTGTCTGCATTACCACCACTACCATGAGCCAGCAGTGTGCAGCAGCTGCCAAAAAAGCCAACACAGTTCTAGGCTGTATAAACAGAGGGATAGAATCAAGTTCACGTGAAGTGTTAATACCACTTTATAATGCCTTGGTAAGGCCACACTTGGAATACTGCATCCAGTTTTGGTCGCCATGATGTAAAAAAGATGGGGAGACTCTAGAAAGAGTAACAAAGATAATTAGGGGACTGGAGGCATAAAACATATGAAGAACGGTTGCAGGAACTGGGTATGTCTAGTTTGATGAAAAGAAGGACTAGGGGAGACATGATAGCAGTGTTCCAATATCTCAGCGGCTGCCACAAAGAAGAGGGAATCAAGCTATTATCCAAAGCACCTGAGGGTAGGACAAGAAGCAATGGGTGGATACTAATCAAGGAGAGAAGCAACTTAGAACTAAGGAGAAGATTCCTGACAGTTAGAACACTTAATCAGTGGAACGTCT
>QLTV01002002.1:543409-560796 GCA_003457575.1 Thermophis baileyi
TCTGTTAAGTTAAAAATAGTCATAAGTTAATTTTTTAACTGAAATTGTAAATTTGAACATTCACTAAACTGTTCAAAGTTACAATGGCAGTGAAAAAAGTGACTTATGACCATTTTTCACACTTAACGACCAGTCGTTAAGTGTGAAAAATGGTCATAAGTCACTTTTTCACCACATTTTACAAGTTGGCCACTCCCACCCAGTCACACGACCGCCAAGCCACTCCCACCCAGTCACATGGCCATCAAGCCACTCCCACCCTGTCACATGGCCGTCAAGCCACTCCCACCCGGTCACATGGCCGTCAAGCCACTCTCACAAAATTAAGCCACGCCCACAGAGTGGTAGTAAAAATTTTTGGAACCCACCCCTGAAACAGGGTTGTTATTTACATAAAAGTTTAGATATTGTTGTTTGATTTCTCTCACAATTCACTTAAATCGTCTACCTTCCAAATCTCCAAATTCATTTTTAACTGTACTGTGAGGTACTGTGTCAAATTTGCCGCAGAAATTTCACTAATCTTTTGAAAATTCTTGTAGTATTATGAGAAAGTATCTCCTGTTTTGCTCTAAATTATGTTTTGAGCATATTTTTGCTGGCAATTCCAAATGGTCAAGTTATAGGGAAATAAATGACAGCTTTGCCAAGATAAACATCTGAGAGAAAAGGGGGTTGATGGAAGCTATATTATCTTTAATAGAATTCTGTATTAATTCAGGGCATCCATTCTTTAAACATGTCATTCATTTATGCACAACTAGCTACTCTAATTGACTATTCAAAGAACTCAGCTTCAGGCATAAGTTTGTCCTAGAAAAGAGAAAGAAGCTGATACAAGAAGCTGATGCACCCTGATATGTGTACAACTGGGAGCAATCTGCCAGAAACAATCCCAGTTTCTGACTGTTAAAACAGAATGTCAACAGTGCTATAATTAAAAGATGACATATCTGAAATATATTCTATTCAGGACAGCATATATGTTATTGATTCAAGTTTTGAGATGTGAATACATACACAAGTGCATATACACACGTATAGTCACACATGCACATAATATTCAGTGCAATGGCACTGGATTCGAGAACCCATTATACATCCCATGACAATTTATTTTCCTTCCATTCTACATTATAAGCAACTTTTGCTCCCAATTTAGAAAAAAAAAAGAAATGTCCTTATGGGTAATTTTTCTTTTTCTTGCATTGTCCCAGCTAGGTAATTTATTACTGATATCACTCTACTGTCATCCAATAGTAAAAAAACAAATACTTCACCAAGGAATGAAAATAGTGGTGAGAATGATGAGATGCTGATAATTGTATTTTACACACACAAACACACACACACACACACACACACACACACACACACACACACGAGATCTGCTACTTACAGCACAAAAGACAGAGAATAAAAAAAACTCAGTGCTTTGTTTTTGAGGACATTTGTTTTAGAAGAATATTTAGTGATATCTTAATTGAATTAGTCATTCAAAAGAATAGGTCTTTGAAGCATTTATTCTGAATTTTTGTTTCCCCCCCCCCATTTTTGGAGAGTGAGATGTTCTAGTCACTTCAATTAAGAAGCTAAGCCACCTTCATTTAGGACATACAGAGAATCCTTGGGTAATGATAGCAATTGGGACCAGAATTCCCTTCACTAAGGATGTGATCATTAAGCACAACGTCACGTCACCACTTAGTGACAGCAATTCTGGCCTTTCCAATTGCCATCATTAAGCAAATCACCACAGGTTGTAAGTAAGGATATTAAGTGGTTGCCATTTGCAATCTCCTGACAGCTTCCCCATTGACTTTGCTTGTAGAAGGCTGGAAAAGAAAGTTTCAAGTGGCAATCTTCTGACCACGGGGAGGCCACGACAGTGAGAAGTTTGTGGATGGTAGTGAGTACTATTTGTACAGTGCTCTCATAATTTCAAACAGTCACTGAACAAGTGGTTGCTAAGCGAGGACCACCTGTACACAAATAAAAGATAAAATCATGGTTGCACTGGTTAAACCAGTATTATAAAAATACGGGAAGGAAAGCTTACTTTTTCCTTGTCTCAAAGAAGTACGTCTGGCTTTCATGTCTGTGTAATACAAGCACAATTCTATGCAAAATTAATTTACTGTAAATCACAACAGCTTCCTTCAGAGGAGCAAAAGGAAACTCAAAATAAAGCACAATTTGTCCAAAACCAAACATTGCTCAGTGGCTAAGACGCTGAGCTTGTTGATCGAAAGGTCGGCAGTTCAGCGGTTCGAATCCCTAGTGCCGCGTAATGGAGTGAGCTCCCGTTACTTGTCCTAGCTTCTGCCAACCTAGCAGTTCAAAAGCACGTAAAAAATGCAAGTAGAAAAATAGGGACCACCTTTGGTGGGAAGGTAACAGCATTTTTTGGCATTTATTCATGCCGGTCACATGACCACGGAGACGTCTTCGGACAGCGCTGGCTCTTTGGCTTTGAAACGGAGATGAGCACCGCCCCCTAAAGTCAGGAATGACTAGCACATATGTGCGAGGGGAACCTTTACCTTTACCTTAAACATTTAGAAGAGAACAAAGATGACTATGTTTATCATTACATACTGCAAGCGGGTGGTGAGAAACAAATCAAATGCATACCCATTAAATTGATTAGATCATCTCCAATAGTTGTGGAGTTGCACTGACTCATAAAATCAGAATGTCATAATGTGAAATAAAGATCATTTAGGCCACTGAGTCTTCAATCAATCCCTGCTCACTAAAACAGCCTTGCCAGACACTTTTCCAGCATTCCAAATAAAAGGACATTTGCTTTCTATTTTGCTTCCTAGGAAATTGCTGATATTTTAGATACTTCCATTGCAAATACTAGATGGAAGGATAGCAATAGCAATAGCACTTAGACTTATATACCGCTTTACAGTGCTTTACAGCACTCTCTAAGCGGTTCACAGAGTCAGCATATTGCCCCCAACAATCTGGGTCCTCATTTTACCCACCTCAGAAGGATGGAAGGCTGAGTCAACCTTGAGCCGGTGAGATTTGAACCGCTGAACTGCTAAACAGTCAGCTGAAGTAGCCTGCAGTACTGCACTCTAACCACTGCGCCACCTCGCAGGATAGAGGGAAGAGAGTTCCCCACTTGCCTATGTGCAGGTCATTTTCTTTTTATCAACTGAAACCTTATTGGAAACATTTGGAAATTCAATTCCAGAAACATCAACATTTTGCACGTTTTATTCTACTGTCCAGTGCACAGAAACATAGAAAACTGATGGCAGAAAAATACCCAGTGATCCATCAAGTCTGCCTTTGAGTTATTTATTATTATTATTTTATTTTTATATATTCATTTTTATTTTATTATTTATTTATTTATTTTTCTCAGATAATAGACATGTTTATCCAAACATGATTAAACTCGGTTCCTGATGACTGAAACACTATCTCCACTGGAAGTTTGTTTCAAACTTCCACTATGCTTTCTGTGAAATAATACTTTCTAACATTACTTTTGAACTTCTCTCTTGTCAGTTTATGATTATGCCCCATGTTCTTGATTTTTGCTTAACATAGAAAATTCTGCATTCTGGAACCTTGTTCAAACCCTTAACATATTTAAAGGTTTTGATCATGTTCCCCCCATTTCTTTTCTGTCCTCCAGGCAGGGGTCAAATGCTCCCGGTTCGGGTGTACCAGTAGCGCCACCTGCCGGTGGTTCAGAGACCCGGTAGCGATGGCAGCGCGAAGCTTCGCCCACCCGCCCGGATGCCGCACTTGGTTTGTTTTACCCTCTGCGCATGCACAGAATGCTTTGCACATGCGCAGAGGGTAAAACAAACCAAATGTGGCTTCTGGGCGGGTGGGCGAAGCCTCACGCTGCCGTTGCTACCGGGTCTCCGAACCACCAGCAGGCGGCGCTACTGGTACGCCCGAACCGGGAGCATTTCACCCCTGCCTCCAGGGTACAAGTAGAGACATCTAGCAAAAATATTGCCACCACTTTTGAAATTCCATGTTGTACAGCTTGAGTGTTATGCCCAGTGTCCTTCCATCATCTGTTCTTAGCCAGATGATGGAAATCCCTTCAGATTATTCTGGTTGGGACCAATGTTGTAGGTAAATCCCAATTTCATTCTGGAAGCAAATTTTAGCGTGAAACAGATTATGAACTGAAACCTATGGAGAAATCTTTATTTAATTTGAGATGCATGAATAAAAACAAAATGCTTCTATTCTTGGGTCCTGAGATTGTTAGAAGTTGTTCTGTGATTTTGGTTGGGGTAGCCTTAAGCTGTTATTGCTTTGTGCTGTTCCAGTCAAATTAACCATGTAAAGATTTAGGACATCCACTTCTGTCCTTCCTCTTCTTAAGCTGACCTAGAAGTTTACCTGTCATATTTCTTGTTTCACAATTGCCCATATATAGAAAAATGTGCAATTTTCCCTGCCTTTATAACCCTTTGTTCACTCATAGCTTATTGCAAAGATTTTTTTGGGGGAAAAAAACCCTGCAGGAAAGACTCAATTCAAGATCCATAGACAGTGCACAATTTTGTTTCATAAAATGAAAGAGTCATTTGAATCTTTCTTCTACTGAAATGAATGAAAGGTGTGGCAAATTATGTTCCAGATAAAGTTATGGGACTTAATTCATCCCTTCTCTCTCTCTCTCTCTCTCTCTCTCTCTCTCTCTCTCTCTCTCTCTCTCTCTCTCTCTCTCTCTCTCTCTCTCTCTCTCTCTCTCTCTCTCTCTCTCTCTCTCTTTTACATAGATGTAGTATTTTACAGAGTACTCTTTAAAAAATATGTTAGATATTTTTTCAGACTGTTTTAAAAATTCTTGGCCCATTATTACATTTTCTCTTTCCCTGGAGCAAAAACACTGTGCAAGCAAAGAATGAAGTAGAGGGTTTCCAGGGATTGTAGAAGAACTTATTTGTTGGAGATGCAGAAATAGAATTTTGGATTTAGTATAGTGCTGGCAAATGCATAATAGCACCATGATCACAGACTGTAGGCTGTTTCAAGAGAAATAACTGTATTGTCTTTTTCTCTTCTCATTCTTTCTTTGTGAGACTAAAATAGGAAATGAAGCAAAGCATCAATTTCACTGCTGAAAGAATGCAATTCACTTCTAAATGTCACTATATTTGTAGTCCATGTACCAATAATGTTTTATAGACTTAATACATCTTTGTATATGCAATGACTATCATCATCATCATCATCATCATCAACATCATCATCATCGACTAATAATGTGTTTAACATGGTCTTTCAGGAAAACCTATTATAATTTATATCTTCTTTGTATCATATTTATCCACCCATATTCATTACAATTACGACAATGGTATGGAACTCATTTCTGTATTTAAATGGGTCATCGCAAGTTGTATGTGAATGAAACAACAGCTCCAGTTTAAGATTATTTTATTCACAACTTTTCGATCCTGCTTTTCATTTTTAAAAACAATTCCAAACTCATATATAAAGAAATAAAAATGTTAAGTTCAGGAAGTAAATAATCCGTACAACAGTCCCCATTTAGAGAGTTTATATCTGATGTGTATATCAGTGACAGCCAAGTGAGTCATGCTCCCTGAAATGTGCTTCCCCATCCCTAAAGGATACACACACACACACACACACATACACATATACATTTGGTTATCTATGTGTGTGAAAATATCCATAAAATAGGCACTTCTCAATGGGAGAATGACTTTATGTGGCAGTTAAACTTCTCTAATCCCTTTATTCTCCCATATATTCTTTGAATGAGTAAAAGGAAGTGTTTGAAATCCATACAGTGCCTTTAAATATCATATGCTTCAGCTTGATGAATTTGCATATTCAGCAGCCAATTATCATGGGCTTCTTTAAATAAGTATAGGTATCTGTTTAATTCTACACTTGATTGCTCTATACTCAACAATTTAGAAGCTGAATGTATTAGCTGGCTCAGTTGCAAAACAGATGATAGGCAATTATCTGGAATGTTATTTCTGTGATGATTCACACATACTTGAACACATTTTAAGCCAGTCCTCTCATCTTTCCCTGGGACAGTTGCCTGGTTCAGCAAACTACTTTGGCTTCTGGTATATTTCTGCCTACATAGGGCCATACTTAACTTTCCTTGATCTGCCAGCTTTGGTTCTGGCTCCATGCCTGCCCTGCCAAATTCTCCTGGACCTGTCCATGGTACATTGGCTGCTTACCTTGTCATGTGAAGAGTTCTCTTAGCCAGTAGTGAAGCATTGCATTATCCATTTTCAATAGAAATGCTACAGTTGGGATGCCGTTTTAAGCTTGTTACTGTTGAGTCAAGTGGCCAGAAGGTTATGTAGCTCTGTATGCCCTTTAGATTTTATTGATTCAGTGCTTTCCTTCTATTCTCGGTATCTTGTTACAGTGGAAAATACAGCTATCATCTTGCTATTATTACTACAATATGCATGTGACAATCAGATACATGTAAATGTGGGTTGGACAATTAATTTTCCCAAGGGTCCACATGAGAAACTGGGTCTGTTATGAAGGGCCAAACCAATAGGGCTGTGAATAGCAGTCGCCTTCAAAATAAAAGCAATGCAGATATATTGCATGTACGGTGTGCATTTATTTATATTTGATTTCTAATTTCTGACTGATCTCATAAGGGCTGGACAGGGACAGTCAAAGGGTTAGATGTGGCCCGGGGATGTAAAATGCTCAGGTCTGGTGTAAATGCATGTGTTCTACTGACACATGTTAAAAAAAAGAGAGAGAATATGGCGTGCTACTATGCAATTATCACTAATAGTAAGAAAACAAAAATACTGAAATGTAAATAAGGACAAGTGTGCTTCCATTGTTATTAAGTCATTTCTTCCCACAATGTTTCCTTACGTTTTTTTTTATCTCCCCACTAGTTTGTTCCCACGTTATTACCAAAAATATATTCCAGTTCTACATTTTAAAACTGTCACTATTTTACAGGTCATTATACAGTGTATACAAAAGCACACAAGTGTTTCTAACCAGTGTTCTTGAGACCATCTGTTGTTTAAGCCTGACCATTTCACACATCTGCTTTAAATAGAAAGTGAAATGTCACAAAACTAACCTTCAAGTCTTGTTCCAAGTTGCTGTTTGCAGTTCTTGACTTCATTATTGCTGATTATTTGTATTATAGTTTTGATTAGAAAGCACAGCTGATTTCAGAGGCTTTAGGATCTGAAGCACAAAGAACAGTTAAGCTCCCCGATCAGCAATTAATTCTTACCAGAGAGGTGGGATGCTGATGAAAAATGTCCAAGGCAAGATAAGAAACTCACTTTGGAAGCTTAATAAAAACCCGTCTTTAATGAAAGATGAAATTCAGAGGCTTTGAAATTCTATTCTAGCTCAGATCAATATCCAGTCTGGATAATAATTACCACCTCCACTGGATCCCCATCTTCTCTACTTCCTTTTCCCATCACTAAGATTGGTTATTTTCCACCATGCCAACAAAAAACATCCACCACTCCATGTCTTTATCTGTACATGATGGGGATTGTAACAGCGGCTGAGAGAGAGAGATGACATCCATCTCTTATTTTCTACTCCCTCTGTCCTTACCTTTGATAGAGAAATCACATACATGTTCACCTGTAAACCTGGATTACAGGTAAAACACAGTTGTGTGTGTGTGTGAGAGAGAGAGCATTGCATGTTCACACAGTAACTGTCTTTTACTAATCCAGGTTTACAGGTGAACACACACACACACACACACACACACACACACACACACACACACTGTACATACACAATATTATGACTTAACTTGATGTCCCCATTCAGGCATAAACTAAGGGGAAGGATCTCAGTTAACATACTGAACTACCTATTTTTTTTCCAGTCTAATCTTGTGAGAATCAACCACTGAATAATATTGCTCTCAGCAATAATATTGCTTCGAGAAACATGGGATGCAATGTCATTATTTTGAAAGTTATATAGAAAGGTAAGTTATAGCTAATGTTAAAACAGTAGGAATGTGTGTGCATCTGCAGACAAGCAACTATGAGGGTGGAATTAATTATAGCATCATATTAGTTTCCCTTCAGTGGGCATTAACTTAGGTGAGATTTTGTTTGTGAGTGTGTGTTTCTGAAAACTCACAATAAGTAACTCTACTGCAGCATGTAATGTCAAGTGTTAGCAAGCCACCAAAATGTACTTAGTTGAGAAAGGTAGCTAGATTAATCTGTGCTAAATAAATTAATAAACAAGCATGTACACAACCATCAAAGACCTCAAGTGTTCTTCCTCACACACCTTCCAGCACTTGAAACACGTTCTGTCTTCCAAAGGAACCTGCTGTGAATTTGTGAGGAAGAGTTACCAATACAGGGCAAGCACCGCTAGGGGTGTTGTTGTACCTTCAACAGCAACATGGCAAGAAGACATTTGGCAGGTTCCAATGGCTTTTTTCAGCACTGGGGTGCAATGAGGAAATCTACTTGTGCAACCTTCTTATTGTCTGTTTGTTATTAAAGGCATTTGTGCTTTGTATAGTCCTTAACCTAGCCTAAGCACACTATTTTATTTTTATTTTTTTGCTTTCTATTAGATTACAATTGGTCTTTTGGAATTCAGCTACAAAATTAGCATGGGAAGAGTTTTCCTTATTTCAACATGCAGAAAATGGGCACGGAGAGCATATGCAATTAAGATACACACTCAACAGTGTATTTCTCATATCTGAGGGTAATGTTCCATGACCTGGATTACATTGCTGTTTCATAAAATAAAACTCAATATTTATGCAACTGCTAAATAATAATTGTGATAGCAGAAATATGGACATCGAAAAGTTAGTATGGAGAGGCAAGGTTTATTACACTTACCTCTATTTGGCAAGTCTACAGTACTTATCCCTTAGCACTTGATCCAATCCATTGGGCAACCATTCCTATTTACAATAGAGCAGGAAAATGAAGCTTTAAGTAAAATTGGGTTATTCACAAAAACAGTGATATTTTACTATGCCATTGCACTGGTTTTACAGCTATATGTTAAGAATATTAAGTATCTGCCCTTCTCTGAAAGTGTACTCTCAATCTTAGTCGCTTTGCACAGTCTTATATTTGATATATTTAGGGTTCATCTACCCAGCCTCCTTTCTCCAGCTCAAAGGCTAGTTACTTCTCCTGAGTGTTGCTGCCGCTTACACGCTCAACAGTGCAACAACCCTTGCAGCATCCTGCCGTGAGCGGCTGCACCGGTGCAACGGGCCTCGCGGAGACCCATTTCTGGTGGAATTTGGGGGAGAGAAACAAGCCAGGGTTTCTGCTGCATCAGCTTTCCTTGTGTGCAGCCAAGTTTGCAAAAGGCAGGAAGGTGAAATGCCAAGCTCGACTCATCCCAACACCTTGTGTATTAACCCCACTTTCTCAGCCTTCTAGCCAAGCTAACCTTCCCCTCCTGCTGAGGCTTTAGGAATACCTTGCAAGCGAATTCACCCACCATTTCACCATGAACCACCCTGCTCCCAGCATGGGGGGAAAGCTAAAGCAGGAGGAAGCTGCAGCTGTGGCTCCAACCACGCCTGCTCACTGGCCTCAAGCATGTTCAACCAGCGCCAGCAATGCCTGTTGTGGCAGCAGAGTCCGGAGCCAAAGCGCCATTTTTGGCTTCTTTGGGACGCTGAGCTGCCCTGAAGGGTAGGGAAAAATAAATAAATAAATAAGACATCCCCCGAAAATAATCCCTGACTGGGTCTTATTTTCAAGGAAACACAGTATGAACAATATGGGTTGAATGGAGGAAGGCGTAGGAGATCTGCTGGGCTTTTGACTGACCTGTTGTAGGGCCACCTTCTTATGTCTGGCCACTGTGGCTTTTGCTTTTGCTTCCATGTCCATTTGTGCTGTGGCTACCAGAGAAGATGAACTTTCCTTACACAGTTATTTTCTCTTTGTGTTCAGGGTAGATGGGGGGATATGTGGTTTGGTCAGAACATTGATATTCCTATTGATAAACAAAATGCAAATCTTCTCTCCCAACTTGAGGAACAGCTATAAACCAATACCTCCCTTTCAGGAAGACACCCTAAGGTATCTTTTCAAAGTAGAGGTAGTACCCAGGGCTCAAAACTAATAAAGCCTGAAAATATCTGCAGTTCACATCAGATAAGATAGGATAGACATGCTCCAGGTCTCTTTTGCAAAATATTGCTATTTAGCAGAACTTAGTTAGTGTGCCTTTTCCATAAATGACCCTGTCTTGTGGAATGCCTTCCTCCAGCATTATGGCAAACCCCCACCCTTTTAGTCTTATGGAAGACTCCTATCAAGACCTGGCTGTTTACCCAGTGATGGTGTCTATGGTTGGTTGTTGGAGTACCCATGGAGAATGACTTATTTTTTGTTTTATGGTTCTTATGCTTTTTTTGTTATATTGTTGATGTAAGCTGCCCAGAGTTGTGCTTTAAGATAAGCAGCCATACAAATGTTATAAAGATGGAGAGAAAGAGAGAAAGCAGCTCTTGGCATTGGCATATTAAGCACCTCTTCATCATTCATTGCCCAAGCAGCCAACTATCTTACATTCCAACTTCATATAGCTATGTTCTTCATTGCACTATATTGTGGTGAGGCTAACCATTGCTGATGAGAATTAAATTAGATCTGAAGGGGAAAATAGTCAAACCTGAGGCCAAATCTTGGCTGAAAACCTTGTAACTTGGTCTTGTGTTCTTGAATTAACTGCATGCAGATCAGGCTAGGGATACAGTATGTAAGAGGCTTGCCCTGGTATCAAAAATAGGTGAGTTTGAAAAGACTGAAGAACCATGAAAAAGACCAATTAGGTTCAAAGGAAGAAGGATTGTTTAGCCAAGAGGTGGAAGGGGAAAGATATCTTATGCACAGCACCTTTCAACTGTTTAAGGCATAACCTGAAGAAGCAGAAGAGATAAATAAATAAATGTGGACAGCTGGTATTTCAGTCTCAGCCTCATTCCCCTCTTCCCTTTGTGTAGTTACTTTCTGCAGGAAAAACCATGGAAATCTGAATGTGTAACCAATCACCACCCTGGAACCATCCTACCTTGAATTAGGTAAGGGCAGTAACTCCTCTGGCTTTATTACTGCAAGGTACTGAAAGATAGACTGTAGAGACAGACGCTTTCCTATTGGCATACCATTTTCCCAGCCCAAGGATGGGAAGAAAGTATATTGCCACTGATGTATGGATGACCCCGTAGTCTAACAGAATGTTGTTTTGCTTCCCACTTGGCTTTACTGCCAAACTGCAGTGGTGTTGCTGATTATCAGCAGCCAACAGCTTGTCTCTGAAATTTGATAACCAATTTTGAACAGCATGTGAGGAGAACTCTAGGGACCACAGCAAAAGCTGATAGCTACAGGCTGCTGGTGACAAAGGTTGCCCACCCAGCATCCTCTGTACTGTGCAGAGAGTATTCAGAAGAGAATCTTGATGCAGAAAGACTATTAGAAGATCAGTAACAACAATGGTGCTTTCCCCACTAAAACGACAAATAAACAAGTGTTAGCTTTGTGGTTGTTATTTTCACATATTGATCTCTCCTTCAAGTCTGAACTAGATAGGGGTGCTGGAAGCAAGCTGAGATTTTGTCAAAATGTGTCTGTAATGTTATGAAACAAGTTCTACCCGTTCTTTAAGTTCCACATTACAACATAAGGAACAAGAGGTAGAGGTTGGGTTGCAATATTACCGTAGGATGCACGTTTTGTCCTTTGTCTTACTTGCTGGTACTACTCATGGAATCCTATGTTTATGGTATGGCAAAATGAACTCAACATACTATTGAACTTCCTACAACTTTCAATTCCTGTATTTTTGAGCAATTACCTTCAATTGTCTGCTGATTGAATTGATTTGACTTCCTGGCTTTTAAAGAATTAATCATCTTATTTTAATTGCATTTACCTTAGAATATTTGGTATGCAGAAAGAGAGCAAAGGCAGACTGCTTCAGCAGTTCATAGGGTATATTTAGTAGTTATGCAGATAAATACTTTAGTCTGGCAAGATTTCTGCCTACTGGTGAGAAACAATGAAGAAACAACTCTGAACCAATTCCTTGTGTTCCTCTTTCCTTGGGTTGACAGTACCATGATGATAAATCAAAACTTCTTTGAAAGAAACACTTTACTATGCTTGTTTTTTTCACTAAATCCAGTGAATTTTATATGCAGCTAGTATTAATTATTAATATTCATATGCCATCTTCTGGGAAAAAATATTTGAATTGAATAAACAATTCAAATGCAAATTGAATAAAACAATCACCTCTATAAAAATATCCAATGGAAAAATTAATTCAGGTGTTGTCAACTTGGAGTCCTCCAAATTTTTTAAGTTGCAATGGGTCTCTGCATGGTTGGCCAATAAGAGCCAGATTTCTCTGCATATAAATCTTTAAGTTTCTATGGGTCTCTGCATGGTTGGCCAATAACAGTGGACTGTGGAAATTGTAGTCCTAAACTTTAATATGAAACTATAAGCCAAAATCATTATTGAACAATGCCAAATTGTCCACAGTTACGCCAGTAAGTGATTTAGTCTAGCAAGATTTCTGGTAAAATGAAAATAATAATGTAAGAATTTCTTCATAAGGACCAATGTGTGCTGTTACCTAAACACACAAATTAAAATACATTTTTAGAACTCTGTTGGACATTTTGGAATATCTGGAACAATATAATGAAAGACAAGCCACACTGATTCTCTTAGATGCAGAGAAGGACTTGGACCAATTTGAACTGAGCTTTCTTGTTCAAGATCTTGGAAGATATGAATTTTGGAGAGAACTTATAACATGGGGAAGATCTATTTACATTTCATAGGAAAGCACGAATAATTGTTAATGGAGACCTAATAAAACCTTGTAATGTACAAAAAGGAACAAGACAGGATTGTGCATGGTCCCCTCTTCTGATTATTTTGGTTCTTGATATTTTGAACAGAGTTATAAGACAAGGTGAGAGGATTATAGTAGTCAAAATTAAAAGAGACTTATAAATAAAGAGCTTTTGCAGATGATTTGGTGTTGGTTTTGGAAGATCCCATAAAGAGAATTGAAACATTAATGGGTAAATTAAAAGAATTTGATTGCATTAGCAGGTTTTAAGATAAATAAACAAAAGATAAATATTTTAACAAAATAAATAGACGGATCAAACAGAATTAATAAATGAAGTGGCTTTTAAGATTGAGAAGAAAATAAAATATCTGGGTATCATTATGACAAATATGATAGAGGCAGATATTTCTCTCTGGGCACAATGAGAATTTATCTGCTGAA
The DNA here is from genome assembly GCA_003457575.1 of Thermophis baileyi. Taxonomy (NCBI): domain Eukaryota; kingdom Metazoa; phylum Chordata; class Lepidosauria; order Squamata; family Dipsadidae; genus Thermophis; species Thermophis baileyi. The sequence goes on from QLTV01002002.1 coordinate 556,736, forward strand.
TAAAATTCCACATTGGCGACAGGAAGGGCATCCAGCCAGTAAACACTCTGCTCCATTCAGTTGCCCAGACTCCACCCCACAAGGGATTATGGGGTCATAAAAAGGAGATGATGATTATGACACATATAAATTGTATGTTATTTCAAAATAGTGATGTTAAGACATAGAATGAAAGTTTTAAAAAATTACGTTAAGATGGCAGAAATTACAACTGTCATTGCTGGGGAGAATGTCTGTGATTAAAAATGAAAGTATCACCAAGAATGATATTTTTGTTTCAAACAATACTGGTTCTGACAACTGGTGCACCATTTAAACAGTGGCAGATGGCTGTATCTAAATGTGTGTGGCAAGAGGAAAAAACTCACAAATTAAATAAAAGGTGTTACAAGATGCAAAGGGAAAAAGAGGACTGGGTCTATCTGATTTGAAATTGTATTTTGCAGCTTGCTGTTTGGTTTGAATGAAAAAGTGAGTCTGACAAATAGAAGGCCTTTGGGAGTTAGAAGGACATGACCTGAGGGGTCTTTGGTGCTCTTTGAGCTTCATTTTCTTGCAGATGTTTCAGGACCCAAACTAGGTAACATCGTCAGAGCACCAATGATGTTACATAGTTTGGGTAATGAAAAGTCTGCAAGAAAACAACCAAGCTCAGAGAGCATCAAGGACCCCTCATTTCAATCCTGAGCTACAAATAGTGTCCTGTATTAGGACATGCCTTATTACTGATTAATTTTAATGCTAATTGGAAGTATTTTTTTTCTATTTTCTATTTTTCTTTACTTTTTTCCTTTCCTGCACTTTTAGCTTTGTCTTTGATTTCCTTCTTTTTCTTATTTTCTTTTTGTTTCTATTAATTTTTATCATATTTTTAATTTTCTAAGTACAACTACGTGTGTGTGTGTGTGTGTGTGTGTGTGTACATATAATGCAGGGGTCCTCAAACTTTTTAAACAGGGGGCCAATTCATGGTCCCTCAGACTGTTGGGGGGGCTGGACCAGCTGGGTGGGTGTGGCTATGTGGCAATGTGACTGGGTGGGCGTGGCTAGGTCATGTGACTAGGTGGGTGTGGGCGTGGCCAATTTAACAGTCCATTAAACAATGCACACAAATTAAACTTTAATTTGTTTTGCTCCTGGGGGTGTTTTATTTGCTTTTGTTTGCATGTTGCTCTTTTGGTTGACTTTTCTTTTTACTAGATCATTTTTTTCAGTTGTTTAGGAGTCTAGTGGTCCACTTCAGGAAACTCAGTTTTGTAGCAATTCTTCTCAGCCCGAAGGAGCTTGAGAAATCTCTCATTGTCTTTTTTCTCTCTCTCTCTCTCCTTTTCTTTCTTTCTCTCTTTCTGTCTCTCTCTCTCTCCCCTGTCTGTCTGTCTGTCTGTCTGTCTATCTCTCTCTCTCTCTCTATCTTCTGGAGGCAGGGGAGGTGAAAAGCAGGCAGTTTTTGCCCATTTTTTGGCATCCTGGGGCATCTATGTGCCCCATTTTTCACCTCCCCCACCTCAAGCAGCATTCTGCAGGCCAAAAATGGGTGAAAAATGGCCCATTTTGCCCATTTTTTGGCCACCTGGGGCATGTGTGCCCCATTTTTCACCTCTCCCACCTCCAGCAACATTCTGCAGGCCAAAAATGGGTGAAAATGGCCCATTTTGCCCGTTTTTTGGCCACCTGGGGCATCTGTGTGCCCCATTTTTCACCTCCCCCACCTCCAGCAACATTCGGCAGGCCAAAATTGTTGGCCTTACCTTTCAGTTCCAGCCCGCGGGGCTCGCGAAGGTAAGTCCTGTGCTCGGCCGAAGGGTGGGTGGGGTGATGTGGGCGGGGCAGCTTCGTGGTCCTGTGTGGGCCAGATTAATGGCTTTGGTGGGCTGCATGTGGCCCGCGGGCCATAGTTTGAGGACCCATGATATAATGTATGAAAATAATGTAATATATATGGAAATGTAGTCCTAAACAATATTTCCTCCAGTGAAATCTATAAAATAAAGCATATCATTTCAGTAGGAAAGAACATGTTCAGTGACATTGGCAAAATCTATATATAAATGAAGCGTTTATATTTCCTTCAGTAAAGCATTCATGGATTCTACTGGTTGTAAGAGAAGCTATGTGATATTAAGAATAATGACCTATCAAACCACTGCTTTTGATTCCTATTTCTCTAACCTTTTTCTCATACTGAACTCCATTTGATCTTCCAGACAAAAATAAAACCTTTCTTTTTAAGTTTCAAATAAAATAAAAACAATCAAATAAATAATGAATTGAATATTTCAGTTCTTGTTTTACTGATTTCAATGTGCATTCAATAAAATGGGTATGTATTTTCTTCTCCTGGGATGGGACTGACAACCATGCAGATTTCTGCCAGTCATGAGGCATATGTAAAAAAAGAAATGCAGATTTGCAATGGAAATAGATTGTGGAATGAAGAAAAACATTCAAAGTTGTGTTATCTTTCCTTTAGACCAGCTTGTACTCATTTGCAACTACATAGTAAAAATTATGCATGGGACTGACTCAGTAATCCTTGAGGTCATAGCTCTTTCTTTCCACACAACTTGTTTCTGTGAGCTGGATCTGATATTTCTTTGTTTTCAGATCAGTTTTGCTAATCCATCATAGGGATTTTCTCCCAGGCCAATATACCACCCACCAGTCCTTCATTCAGGAAAAAACAACCCTATGATAGCATAACATTTGCTGTCTTTCTTGCTAGACCTTATCCTGCCACATAAAGTAAGCCACCAGATGTCTAGAGGAAGTTAAGGGAAGGCATTGTGCTTTTCCACCCCACCAAACACCACCAGTTTCTGGAAAAACGAAGCCTCTTCGGCATGGGGCTGTTGCTAGGAAGGAAGTGAGATTAGACAAATGGCTAGGCTAGGAGGTTAAACCATATGTCAAAAGTCATCATGCCAAGCTTTTTACATGTTTTAGCAATCGGGACCCAGCAGTAGAAAAATCAATTGTATCTATGGGATTGACAAAGCTAGCAAAGAACCAGTTCTCCATACCTTAACTGGGATTCACCTGTCTGGACTAGGAGAGGTGACAGAAGGAGGGATTCCATACTTTATCCACCAGATTTCCAGTCATGCAGAGCTGGTTTATGAGGTTAGAGACCTGGCAGTTAAAAAGAAGGGTCTCCCCAATTTACCTGTTACCTCTCACAACCTTGTGGAGATATTTTTGATTATTTCACCTATCATTTCAGGTGATGGTGTCTGAAGTCGTATGGAATTTGGATGTCCTTTGGCATGGTTTCATGCAAAAACACTAATATTTCACTTCTTTGCCTGTTTTGTGCAGAGATATTAATTGTTAATTCATATGTCTGAGTCATAAGATTCCATCATGTTGCTTACTTCATAAGCAGTCAGATTGACAGCCCTGCAGTAGTACAGGATTATTATTTTACTGGATAAATGATTACTGGACACTTTCCAGATGACTTTCCAGTTTTTCTTTGGATTGGGTCATTTTAAAAGAACCTGGGCTGACTATTAGTGAATTGGGATGCTCTAGGAATAAGCAGGTTCATTTCCTTGTGAGTCCATAAAACTGACAGAGAACCAGGACCCTTCCTACTCCTAGTCAACTTTCACACAAAGATGTCTTTGCTATTAACATGGACTTCAAGGAACTGGATAATAGGGAAGCAAAGATTCCACACAAATGGCCCTGCAGGCTATCCAGTGCAATACAAGGCAGCCCATCACTCCCATTTCTGTAAGCAAACGTTGCTTGACAATGGAGTTCCCCATTTGTCAAAAAATAATAATACATGCATTCAGCATCTATTGCAGGGGTCAAACTCGCGGCGTCACTGCAATGTCACATGACGTATCGGGACTTTTTCCTCCTTCGCTAAACCGGGCATGGGCGTGGCCAGCGTGTGATGCATCCGGCCCGTGGGCCAGGAGTTTGACAGCCATGAACTATTGCATGATGGCAAGCAACCAGCTATGACATCATCTAATCCAGCGGTTCTCAACCTGTGGGTCGCGACCCCTTTGGGGGTCAAACCACCATTTCACAGGGGTCGCCGCGCGCCT
>QLTV01002002.1:560999-593192 GCA_003457575.1 Thermophis baileyi
CACGGCATTAGAACGGTTGAGAACCACTGATCTAATCAGTGACAGCCTGAATTTAGTCAAATACTGCAGCTGCATACCCATCAGGAAGAGTTCATACCGAGTTCTCAGTTTGGAAGAGGAAAAGTAACCATAATGGAGATTGAATAAATATGAATGGGTAAATCAATATGATACTTTGGATAAGAAAATGTCTTTTTACTCTTTCTTTCTCCTGCCTTTTCTGAAGGGGGCAAAACAATTTCTCTAGAAAGAACAGAAGCTAGCATTGAACAACTTATGTTTTAATAACTAGTGCCTGCCTGCTTCCTTCTTTGTTCTCGTGTCAAGAGGCAATCAGGAAGCTCTCATGGTGAATTCCTCTTTCATCTCTTTGACCTTGGATTAAGACAGAAGCTCCAGGAATTGCTTTAAAGATACCAAAACAAATGGACCATGGTGAATATATTTTGCACATTTCAGGATATCTGCTGATGTACCTGATGTATTCCAGGTTTTTTTTTCATGAACTCTAAAATACCTATCTGGAAGAATAATTTCACAGGTATGATTTCCCAGCATCAAGGGGGTAAGTAAATACATCACAAGAAATCCTAACTAGCTATTCCCAGGAGTCCTTTCTAACTTGTCACTGGATTGAATGAATAGATCAAATCTGAGCAGTGTTTCATGGTGTCTGTATAATAAAAGGCAGGGTATAAATCTAAAGACTAAATGTTATGCATATTATTCCAGCACTCATATTTTCAGTTTGTGGCTTCAGAAGATGACTTGAGTTTCTTTTTTCTCTTTCTGTGGACACAGAACTCCCATTCTTTTCATTACAGGCCAACTAAATGTTTTACTGAACAGAAACTATAGGGAATAGAAATAAGGGGGAAATGGCCATATACTCAGAGGCGGTTTGCACATAGGGGTTGTGGGTTTATTTAGAAATTAGGTATGCTTATGTATTTGTAAAATGTAAGAAATGTTTGAATGACTTTTTTCATTTAAAATATACAGTATATCTATAATCAAAATTTCATCTATGATCAAAATTAGTGGTCTTGGGAGTATCCCAAAAAATTGGGAATTAACACTGAGTTCTTTTTTAATCGATCATTAACCTCTTCTTCCCCACCCAAAAGCTACTTCAAGCTACTTTTGGAATCTCCTCCAAAATATCTTCTTAAGTAGCATTATATACTGCTTGCTCATAAACACAAGCTCAAAGCTTCTTCAGTTCATTTACTGAACTGAGTGGTTCTTTGGAACTTGGCAATAATGCACTTGTATACTCTTAGAGCCATTATTCTTTTGAAGAACATCAAGGTCCTCTATTAAAGCCCATGGATTCTATGTACTTTTAAAGTATTATGTGATACCTTGGAGTGTTCAGTATATGGCTTTCACTGAAAGAATAACCACACTTCAAAAACAGAAAAGTTGAGAAACTCTGATCTATGGTAACAAATGCTTAAAGTCCAATAGATAATTGGCATTTTTGAAAATGTTTCCCTGATCCAAAAGAAAGCCTGCTAACTTTCTGTTTTCATAGTGGGGAAGAGAAACTATTCAGTTCTTCATGTATGAAACAGAGAAGGCACAAGTGGTTTCAAAACAACGGAAAGGAGAGTAGCGATAAAGAGAAAAACATAGGGAGTCCCTTGTTTGCTATGCTCATTCCTATTCTTAATACCGTTAGCAATCAATAGGATAAAAGAGAAAAAGAGTTGATAGAGTTCATTTTATGTAAATTGTAAACTATGATAAGCTAAATAAATAAATACATATTAATTTCATTGGTTTGATCTGGCTGTGATTTTTAATTTTACTGTACTTACTTTATTTTACAAATATTTAAAGCTACATAATCTATTCAACATATAATTAGTTAGCAGAGTTTTCCTATCTATGGTATATTTGAATATCCTAATGTTTAAAAAGTGTAGACCAGGAGTATCAGACTCAAGGCCCATGGGCCAGATCCGGCCGGCGGGGTGTTTAAATCTGGCCCGCAGGGCCACCCTGGGAGTAGCAAAGGACCGGCCCGCAGTGCCTTGGCCCGGCCCAGGCTGACCAGATGCTGATCTACAACCTGGTGGCAGCCATTTTCATTGGAAGAAAGCTGCAGGAGAATGTAGCAGCCAAAAATGGAGCTCGGGGGGAGCATACGCGGCCCTCCAGAGCTCCATTTTCACTAGCAGCATGCTGCAGGAGGCCGTTGCAGCCGAAAACGGAGCACCCCTCCTGAGCTCTGTTTTCGCTGGCACAGTGCTAGCAAAACAAACCTGCTTGCCCTCCACTGCCTAGGCCAGTGGACAGCCTGCGCCACTATCCAGGGGTCCTCCACGTGGCCTGAGAGGGACGGCGAGGCTCCTCTAGAGGACAAGGGTTTGGCACTCTCCCTGGTCTCGTCTTCCTCCACTGGAGATAATGGATCCCCCCAGCCCTGTCCGGGCCACCACAGGTGCCCCTGATACTAGTGATGTTGAGCTGGCCACGCCCACCCCAGCCACACCAACCCCAACCCCCCCGAGGTCAAACACAACCCTGATGCGGCCCTCAGTGAAATTGAGTTTGACTGGTGTAGACTCTAAATACAAAGCCTAAGGACATAAACTGTATTAGACCAAGGCCCCTCTTCGTCAGTCCACAGTAATTTCACAGTAACCAATCAGATGCTTCTGGGGTTGCTCATAAGCAGAAAATAGCGGTATATCTTTCCCTACAACTGGTATGTGGATGCCTATTGCTTGAAACCCAGAGGTAATATTAAAACTTCAAGACCAATACCTATTAATAGATATACTGTACCTGCTGGAGGATGGAATGGATGGCAGACCCAAAGGCAGACCCAAATGCTGTTTATTTAGTATTAGATAAGTGTAGGTCAAAATATATTCATACAGTAAGTGTTGATGTTTATATTTATTTACTGTGATGTATCATTAGAATATGTATTCTAATACCCAATGTAATGCATAGAACTTAACTAAATGACTTAATTTTTTACTACTTTGGGTATAACACAAAAATGCTTTGCTAGTAGTTTCTTCTCCTCCCATGCTTACTTGTCCATGGGCTGAGGAATACTAACAGCTCTTCTCCATAATACTCTCTTGCCCAGTTCTCCAGTACCTGAACCATTGGAGTTCACTCAACTAGGATTCAGACACCTTCCTGGTTCTTCCCCTGGCTGAATTTCCTTTGGTTTCTGGCTTTCTCAGGCATTGCCTCCTCTCCTCCGTGCCTTGTCCATTCCAGCAGTACTGCCTGCCAAACCTGGAGGAAAACTCCCTCCTGCTGTCTATCTGTTCTGCTTTCTTTTATACTTCTCTCTTCTGAACGCTACGTGCCAGCTTGCAGGTGCTTCTAAGGGGTTTTCAACCTTTTCTTCTCTCTCTCTGTGAGTGCCTACGTGACTAAGCTGGGCAGCTGACAGACAGTGCAGAGAAAATAACATTGACTTTGACAGTTGCATGTAACACTTCGTTGTTTCAAGGCAGGTCATCCTTCCACAGTATCTTGACAAATTTATTTAATCCCCTTTTCAAGCCACCTAAGTGGGTGACAGGTGATATGGAATGCCACCAGATAAATATGCCCTGAGCAAACTGGTACTTTTTTTTTTTTTGGTCAGTTTGAAGCATCTGCCAGTTTCATTGGATGACACCCTACCTCCCCGGTCCAACCCCATATATAATGGAGAAAAGCTTCTCACTGTCTATTTTTCAATAGCAATAGCACTTAGCACTTAGACTTATATACCGCTTCATAGTGCTTTACAGCCCTCTCTAAGCGGTTCACAGAGTCAGCATATTGCCCCCAACAATCTGGGTCCTCATTTTACCCACCTTGGAAGGATGGAAGGCTGAGTCAACCTTGAGCCAGTGAGATTTGAACTGCCGAACTGCAGCTAGCAGTCAGCTGATGTAGCCTGCAGTACTGCACTCTAACCACTGCGCCACCTCGGCTTCTCCTTCAGAGGAGCCTCGCCGTCCCTCCATGCCATGCATGATTTTATACACATCACATGATTCCTCTTCAGTCACATTTCTAGCATGGAATCACCTTTTTACAGCTATTGCACACAGAGTCAACATATTCCTTGAGCTATTGACCCCAATATCTTTTTTTTAATTGATTACAGGCAACTTAAATGTTTCAGAGGGGCGTTGGTCTTACCTGATACGCCTCTTCTCGTAGGGTGGAGATAGCATCTAGGCATGGGTTGTCCTTGTCCTTTCATCCAATAGGACTGAGTCTTTTTTTTACTGATTATTCCTGCCCGCGAGCCAGGAACCTCCCAGCTTCATGAAGGCTGAAGACTCGATGTGTGGTGCTGTCGACATACTAGCAACCCTCTCCAATGGGATCAAAGAAATGATTAGTGCAAAGAAAAATCACAGACAACGACCAGGACCAGAAAGAAAATAGCAATAGCACTTAGACTTATATACCGCTTTACAGTGCTTAACAGCCCTCTCTAAGTGGTTCACAGAGTCAGCATATTGCCCCCAACAATCTGGGTCCTCATTTTACCCACCTCGGAAGGATGGAAGGCTGAGTCAACCTTGAGCCGGTGAGATTTGAACTGCCGAACTGCAGCTACCAGTCAGCTGAAGTAGCCTGCAGTGCTGCACTCTAACCACTGCGCCCCAGGGCAGGGCTAGATGCTATGTCCACCCTACAAGAAGAGGCGTATCAGGTAAGACCAACACCCCTTCTCCATAGAGGTTGGAGCTAGCATCTAGGCATGGGACATACCAAAGCTGTGTGTCCAAGGGAGGGCCCGGTCCTGGATCCATAGACTCAATGGGAATGCACCTGCTGAAGGACCCTGCGACCGAAGGCCGCGTCTGCCGATGCGAAAGCGTCAATCTTGTAATGTCTGATGAAGGGCGATGGAGAAGCCCAGGTAGCCGCCCTACAGACTTCCTCGATGGAAGCCTGGGTAGCCTAGGCCGCTGTCGTCAAAGCACTGCGAGTGGAATGCATTGTCACATGAGCGGGGTGAGGGAGAGAACTCAGGTCATACGCCCTGGCGATGGTGCCCCTCAGCCAATGGCCAATGGTATTGGGAGACACCTTGTGTCTCATCGTGGATGGTAGAAAGGAAACAAATAATTATTCCATTCTCCGGATAGAAGATGTGCGTTGGATGTAGATCCGCAGAGCCCGGCGGGCGTCCAACGTGTGCCACCTGCATTCCAGAGGATGGGAAGGATCGGGACAAAAATTGGGGAGGATGACCTCCTGCGCCCTATGGAACCAGGAATTGATTTTAGGAAGGAAGGAAGGATCCAGATGGAGCACTACTCTGTCCAGGTGGAAGATGCAGAGGTCCTTCCGCACGGAGAGGGCCGCAAGTTCAGAGATCTGCCTGGCTGAGGTGATGGCTATCAGGAAGGCAACCTTGCAGGTGAGAAGGCGGAGGGAAGCCTCACATAGGGAGCTGCCGTTAGAGAATTGAGAACCCTGGACAGATCCCAGGTGTGGTATCTGTGAACAACCAACGGACAGAGATTGAAGGCCCCACGGATAAACCTCCTCACTGTGGGGTGCAATGCCAAGGACTCCAGGGAACCACAAGATAAAGCGGAGGACAAGGCCACCACTTGCCTCCTGATGGTGTTGGGAGCTAGCCCTTTGTTCAGTCCTGATTGAAGAAAGTTAATGATGTCACCAATGGAGAGTTGGGCGGATGAGAGACTGTTTGTAGTGCACCATGCACAGAAAGCCTTCCATGTAGCGGAGTAGATCCGTTCGGTGGAGGGGCACCTGTATGCCTGGATGGTCCTGACGGCCTCAGCGCAGATGTTCTGGCGCCTTAGAGTGCTCTGCTCAAGCGCCAGGCTGTCAGATGGAACTACCCAGGGTCCAGATGGAGTAGTGCCCCCTGACTGAGCATAGACTCTGTGACTGGTATCTGCCAAGGCTGTGATACGGACAGGGATACCAGGTCTGCAAACCAGGCTCTCCTGGGCCAATGGGGAGCCAGGATCAGGACTTCCGCCCTCTCCTCTAGGATTTTGGTGACGACTCTGGCCAGTAGGGGAAGAGGAGGGAAGGCATAGAGGAGGCCGGGGGGCCAGCTGCAGTGAAGGGCATCTGTCCCTTCCGCGCCCTGGGTCCTGTAGCGCGAGAAGAATCTCGGGAGTTGAGTGTTCTCCGGAGTGGTGAACAGGTCGACCTGTGGAAGACCAAAATGACTAGTCAGCTCGTGGAATACATCAGGGTGCAGACGCCACTCCGCGTGGTTGACTTCAGGTTGACTGAGACAATCCGCCTGGATGTTGGACTCCCCAGAGATGTGAGCCGCCGAGATGGAGAGGAGGTGACGCTCTGCCCATAGACCCAATCTCTTTGCCTCCCACATGAGGGAACGAGATTTCGTACCTCCCTGCCTGTTGATGTGGGCCTTCGCGCTCACGTTGTCTGTGAGCACCAGAATGTGTTTACCAGATGACAAGGGGCGGAGCTGCCTAAGGGCCAGGAACACAGCCTGTAACTCTAACCTGTTGATGCTGTAGCAGGCTTCCACCCCGGTCCAACGACCCTGAACCATAGTGGTCTGGGAGTGAGCCCCCCAACCTAATAGGCTGGCGTCTGTGGTCACGGCGAGCCTCTGCAGCTCGTGGAAGAGGCACCCCCTAGATAGGGCCCCTGAGGATCACCAGAGGAGGGAACGTAGCACCTCTGATGGGAGGGAAACCTTCACTAATGAGGAGGCCCTCCCCGATCTCTGAAAAGGTAGCAGGAACCATTGAAGATCCCTGGAGTGTAACCGTCCCCAAGGAATGATTGATATGCACGAGATCATTTTTCCCAGGAGCGTAGAGAGAGTTTGTAGGGGAACCCGGCACTGGGTTCGGACCACAGAGACCAATTGTCTTATGCTATCCCGTCGCTCCTGGGAAAGGTACACCCTACACTCCAGGGAGTCCACCACCACTCCCAGGTGGTTTAAATGCGTGAGAGGGGACAGGTGACTCTTCTCCATATTAATGGAAAACCCCAGACATCTGAGAATGGATAGGGTCTCCTGGACATCCCACACCGCTTGAGGTCTGGATGGAGCCTGGATCAATATGTCATCGAGGTAGCATTGGATGCGAATCGGGATGCCCCTGAGATGGGCCGCCACAACCGCCAGGACTTTGGTAAAGACCCTGGGGGCTGAGGATAGACCAAACGGAAGAGCAGCATATTGGTAGTGCACACCTGCATAGCAAAACCTGAGATATTGACGGTGAGCTGGCCGAATTGGAATATGCAGGTACGCTTCCGTGAGGTCTATTGAGGCCAAGAAGTCTTCCCTCTGAACGCTACTGAGGATCGTAGCCAAGGAATGCATTTTAAACCGCCTGTAGCGAATAAGACGGTTGAGACATTTTAAATCAAAGATCGCCCTCAACCCCCCCGAGGATTTGGGGACCACAAAAAGAATGGAATAATACCCTTGTCCAATTTGGTCCGCAGGCACCTTCTGGATTGCTTTTATGTCCAGGAGGTGTGCAATGGCCGAACCATGAGGACCCGTTTAGCGGAATTCCTGGAGACCGGACAACGTAGAAAAAACCTGGGGGGGGGGGCTGAGAGAAACTCAATGGAGAGACCCAATCAAATGGTCTCCCTAACCCAGGCGTCTGATGTAATCTCCTCCCATCTGTTAGCATAAAGGGCCAGCCAGCCACCGATGGGAGGGTCAGATGGAGTCTCACTTGGAGCGTCTGAAGGGGCGACTGCCGCCACCGTGAAATGGTCGCTTGAAGGGCCTGCCCCTGTTGAATCTGTCGGAACCCTGGCGGGACCTGCCCCCATACTGACCTTGGGGTCTGGGAGGGAACCCCGAGGAGTCGGAACCCCAAAAGGACCACCTCTGGTAGGGCATATAGCAAGAGGGACCCCTCCTAGAGAAGGATGGTAGGATCTTTCTTTTATCTCTAGACTCAACTAGAATAGGATCTAAAGAGTCTCCAAAGAGCTGCTGTCCCTTGAAGGGGGAAGAGGTGAGGCGCCACTTGTGATGGGTGTCCGCCTGCCACTGTCACACCCAAAGCATTCTTCTGGCCACCACTGAGGAACCGATGGCCCGGGAAGAGAACCTAGCCGCTTGGAGTGTAGCATCCGCCGAGAATTGGGCAGCCGCCAGAAGCTTGTTGATATCTTGATGAGAGCGAACATTCTCCACAGGAATCCTCTCCTGAAGTTCTTTCAGCCAGATGAGTGAAGTGCGAGTGAAGAATGATGCTGTAGTCAAAGCCCAAACTGACCAGGCAGCCACCTGATAAGCCTTTTGGAGGACCAACTCCGTCCTCCTGTCCTCGGGCTTGAGGAGCTCCTCAGGGGCCCCTGGCATAGATGTGGTGGAATAGACGGCCGCGATAGGGGCATCAATCGAAGGCAATTGTAGAGGCCCCGCCAATTCTTGCTGAACATTGAAGAACCTTTTGTCCAGAGATGATGGAATAGGCCCTGCGGCTGGAGCAGTCCACTGGTGGCAGACCGTGTCCACGAACAGAGAAGGCGATGGGATGATGTCGAGCTCAGCCATTGCTTCCACAAATAACGGGTCAGTGATGGAACGTGGAACCATTGTGGGGGGAGGAGGTGGCTCGAGGTTGGCGGAAGCCTTGGCCTTGTGCAACAAGGACTTAAACAGCGCTGGCTGAAAAAGGGTCGATACCTGTGGTGGATCAGCAACGAAACCTTCATCTTCTGAGAGGTCCAGGCCCAGTTCACCTTCCTCCCTGGACACATCCGATTGCGAGCCAGCAGAAGCTTCTGATGCCGCGTAGGCAGAAGCTTCAGCACCAGTGCCTGGGTCAAAAACATCCAGATCCTCAATGAAAAGATGAGAGCCACCAGAATAGGCTGAAGAGCACCTGCCCAATTGGTGCATGCCCTGAGCAATGCCTTGACTGATGGCTGCAGAAATAGCAGCCTACATTTCAGCTGACATCCCTGGACCCTGGATGCCAGAGGGGCCCGGTTGGGCAGGGTCACGAGCAGTGGTGGCAGAGGGAGGAACAGCGACTGAAGTCCCCTCCCTGGCAGGGGCTTCTGACTGGGCCACTGCTGACCCCGCCAGCAGTCCCCAAACCTCCGAAGGAGCAACCTGGACCCAATGCTGGTCCAAAGACAATTGATCAGCAGGCAACGCTGAGACAGGAGACAGAGTCGGGGCTTCCTTGCTACTTGGTCGATGATCGGGTGTCTTGCCCGCCTGAGAACACAGCTTTTCTAGCACTCTGTCCCTGCGGCGTTCATCGCTCTTGGCAGCTTTTGATCCCCTAGTCTGGGGATGAAGACTGTGGGAATCCTTATGAGCGCTGGAAGGGCCAGGTTTGTCTGGACTGGTCTCTGGCCGAGAGGTGTGCTTTGATTTGCAGGTGCACTTGCCACCTTTTTTGGTCTTATCAGGCTTGCCCGCTTGAGGGTTCATGATGAAAGCAGGTCAGATTGGGAAGACACACTTCCCCTGAAATCTGTTGAAAAGATACGACAAGGTTATCCCCTTGAATTAATAAAATAAAATAAAAAAAGCACACCCGGGGAACATTGTGTAACCATTCATGTATAGCATGAAGATAACTGATGTCCTCTTTCCCCACCTTTTTTTTAAATTATTATTATTATGATCATTATTATTATTTTTGAATTAATAAATATATTTGTCAGTGCCTGCCGGAAGTCCTTAGCAGAGCAGCAATCCAGGCTATTAAGCAAAGAAGAGCAAGCCAAAGCATGGGAACAGCAATAAAGCCATTTACTGACAATGGAAGTTCCAAACAGAAGCCAGCAACAAACAGCCTTAGGAGGGTAGACCAGGCCCTTCCCCATATGAGCTAATCCAGGGAGGCTTGTGAAAAAAAACAAAGGAGCTGGTAGAACATGCTTCCAGGGCTCTGCTGCAGGCCATGCCAGACAGAGAGCCAGGGCGCTTTAAAATAAATCCGGTCCCAAACAAGGCAGGCACGAGAGGCAGCTTTTCCAATGCTGGACTTCCAAAATGGCAGCCGCGACCTCGTCCTACTTCAAAATGGCGGCCGTGACCTCGCCTGCCTTCAAAATGGCGCCCCTAGCTGGCTAGCTCTCAAGATGGCACCCACACTTAGCCACGAGGTCAGGGGACGGAAAAAAACAAAACAAAAACAGCTCCAGCTCCCGTTTGAAGATCTTTGCCTGCACCCTCAGCTGATTTCAATGTGGAGAGATAAACTCCGGTGGCCGAAAAGTCCACTTAGGACTGCAGCTGCTAGGATCGAGTTCCTTCCAGGCTCCCGAATTAGAAAGCAAGCTGCAACACACACTTAGCGTGCTGGGGAGCGAATAAAAACTCATCCAGCCACTCTAGAAGCCTCAGTTGGAAGCACCAGGCTCCCTTCAGTAAAACAGAAACACCTGTAAATTTCCATTCCCCTGAGAAACGGAGAGATTAACTCCGGCGGCAGCACGGAAGGCCAAATACGGCCCCTCAGGCTTAATTAGAGCCGCCCACAGGTGGAAGAGGCAATCGGCTTTTATCCATGTTAAATAAGTCTGTAACATTTAAAGAGACAGCGATCCCAGTGGAGAGGGACTGATAGACAACTCACAGTTCTGTAGAAAAAGTGGATAAGAACAGTTTCAAACTCTCGATAGAGGGAGAGTTAGCAAGCACACATCTGTCCTTGTCTGAGGACTGAGTGAAACTGGGAGGTTCCTGGCTCACGGGCAGGAATAATCAGTAAAAAAAGACTCAGTCCTATTGGATGAAAGGACGAGGACAACCCATGCCTAGATGCTAGCTCCACCCTCTATGGAGAATATATACTGCATAAGGTCAGGTTTCTTTGGCCCATTAATGTGCCCTTTACGCTTACTTAAATTGAAATGCATTCTCCATTTGATTGACTATTTGCCCAGTCATAGACATCCATTCCTAATGATATTTCTGGCAGAAAGAGAAAAAGAGAGCACAAGTTCCACCTACTTATTCCTGCACTGTAACATTACTCCAAGTATGTAAAATATAGAGTTTGTGTTGCAAGGTTACAAGACACGTTTCATCACTTTCTTCCCCTTACTGTCCCAGCTCTAGTCACCTTAATCTGAGGCCCAGGAGGAGTCTTTATGGCCTCCAGAATGCCACCAACACTGATATAGAGGCACCTCCTGACCACATGATTTTTCAGATGTTGGTGCTAACTTTTTCATAGATCTTGTCTTGACTTTTCCTATTATGTCCGTCCATTCATCCATTTAGAATGTTGACCTTGTCTTTTATGGTATTTTTGGAAGCTCTGTATACTTCCAAACCAAATGCTGCCAACATCTTTGAGCATTCCTTCAGAGATCAGTGTTCAAGTATTGTTCTGCCACTTTTTGATCGTGTTATGAACCACCAGCCAGCTTCCAGCTTTTTACCACATAGAATATCTCTCTGTTCTGACCCAGCTCCCAAACACAACAAATCCTCTGTAGTTAAACAAATGTTCCCTTTATTAGGAGTGCCAGCAGCCCTGGCAAAAAGTCTCTCTCTCTCTCTCTCTCTCTCTCTCTCTCTCTCTCTCTCTCTCACAGCAGACTAACAAGTCTGTCCGGCAGGGAGATTAATAGTTGTCTGCCACACCTATTCATCTCTGCCCCCTGCCTTTTATCCCCAGAGCTAGGGTGGGGCTTCACTAGCAGCAGTGGTTCTTCTGTCCCAAGGATCAGCCCATATATTTCCACTGCTCTCCTCTCCTCTGCCTTCTGCGCATCCAAGCTTCAGGCACTGGACCAGGGGTGAAATCCAGCAGTTTCTAACAGGTTCTGGAGAACCGGTAGTGGAAATTTTGAGTAGTTCGGAGAACCGGTAGCAGAAATTTTGAGTAGTTCGGAGAAGCGGCAAATACAACCTCTGGCTGGCCCCAGAGTGGGGTGGGAATGGAGATTTTGCAATATCCTTCCCCAGGAGTGGGGAGGGAATGGGGATTTTGCAGTATCCTTCCCCTGGAGTGGGGTGAGAATGGAGATTTTGCAGTATCCTTCCCCTGACACGCCCATCAAGCCACACCACACCCACCAAGCCACGCCCACAGAACCAGTAGTAAAAAAAATTGGATTTCACCACTGCACTGGACCCAGCTGTTTCTCCTCTTCCTCATCAGTCATCTCCAGACCTGCGGGCTGTTGACTCTCCATCTGAGGGCTGATGGACAGTCCAGGCTCCACCTCTGTCTCTATCTCTGACAGCTCCACTCCTTCTTCCCCCTCGGAGCTCTCAGGTTGCCTTGATGCTGATCCTGACTCCCACGCCACCTCCTCATCTGATTTGGCTGCTGGAGGGGCCAGTGGCTGACAGGCCACAACACTCTCACATGATTTATATGCCCAATTGTCGTTAGTCACTCAGTCTTATCTGACCATTGGCCATTCTATGAATCAGCACTCTCCATGTCCCACCTCCTTCAGATCTGCCATGATCATCCTGGTGTCATACTTTATAGTGTCCAGCCAATGGATACTAGGGAAGGCCCTTCTCCTTTTTCTGCTGATCATTCCCAGCATGATTGACTTTTCGAGCGAGTCAGCTCGCATGACATGGCCAAAGTATGATAGCCTTTGTTTGGTGATCTTGGCTTCAAGTGATATTTTTGGTGAGGTTCAGTGTAGAACATATTTGTTTGTGATTTTTGCAGTCCATGGGATGCATAAAAGATGGATTTCCAATACAGATCCTACTTTTTTTCCAACGACAAATTACTTTCAACCAAAACTTTCCACTTTCCCATAGAAGTATGCGCAGTATGAAAAATATATGGATTCAGTATCCAAGGATTGAAGAAGCCTCTAAATGATGGCTTCCTTCCCCAAGACCCTAAATCTGGCAGCTGTTACCATAGAAATATAATGAAGGTATCACATCCTGGAAGGTTTTGTCTATGTATCTCTCTGAATGTCTAAGATTTTCCAGTATGCTGTAGTTATTGTAGTTTCAAAGAAATGGATTTATTTCCTGAGAATCAAGGGTTTATTGCATACAGCTAAACCTATAACTGGTGTCCAAAGCACATAGATAAATATTTGATATATTGTGCAATAAATTACAGAAACCTCTCTGATTTGCTGGCTTCTTATTTCGTATTATTTTAGTATGTTTAATAATATACCATTAATTTTTAACTATTTGTATCTTGTTTTCTTTGTTCTTTAACAATGGTCTTGTGTTATGCAATCCCAGAACCTCAAGGTAGTATTAGTTTATCTTTTTAAAAAACTTATTGAGGTAATTAAGACTGATGAATAGTTTCTGGACAATTACATAAGGTGTAGTAATCCAGCCTAGTTGATGAACATATCACTATCACTTGATTTATCAAATTAATGGTCGCTGCAGAAATCATCATTCACAAATACAAACAATATAATCAGCATAATTTGCAGAGACATTTTATAACAGAGTTGTGTTTGGAGGGAAGGGCAGATTGATCTGTAACATTGTGTAATGCATTTTGAGTATTACCAGTATTAGTGAAACAATGGAACCAGAGGTGGGTTCCTCCCGGTTCGCACCGGTTCGCCTGAACTGGTAGCGACTTGCTGGTGACATCACGGTGATGTCGGTGCCAGTCCGTGGGCGCCGCCATCTTTTTTTGGGATTTTTTTTTGGGGGGGGGTTTCTGGGTTTTTTTTCTTCTGCGCATGTGCAGAAGCTGGGTTTCCAGCACTGCGTATGCATCGCCATCTTGTTTTTGGCTTTTGGGGGGGGATTTTTTATTTTTTTGCACTGCGCATATGCGCCCGTGCGAAGCGTGCTCTTTTTAATTGTTTGAATTTATTTTTTCTTCTGCACATGCGCAGAAGCTGAGTTTCTGGCACTGCGCATGCGTCACCATCTTGTTTTCAGTTTTTTATTTTTTTTATTTTTTATTTAATTTTCGCCCATCAGGCGCGGCCACGCAGCGCGGGAGTAAGCAAACCGGCAGCAAGGTAAGTTAGAACCAGGGGTGGGTTCCACTTACCTTCCTCACCAGTTCACATCGCGACGTTTTGCGCGATGGGGTACAGAGGGTACAAGGTACCATCACACAATTTTGCTTCCGCACATGCTCAGTAGCTGCAATCAGCCCGAATGTCACCATCTTGTTTTTGGTTTTTTTTTTTTAAATGGATTTTTTGGCACTGCGCATCTGCGTGCGCCCATGAGGCGCGGCCACGCAGCGCGGGAGGAAGCAAACCGGCAGCAAGGTAAGTTAGAACCAGGGGTGGGTTCCACTTACCTTCCTCACCAGTTCACATCGCGACGTTTTGCGCGATGGGGTACAGAGGGTACAAGGTACCATCACACAATTTTGCTTCCGCACATGCTCAGTAGCTGCAATCAGCCCGAAACACAGCTGAGGAGCTGATCAGCTGTGCTTCGGGCAAAGGAATAAAGGTCAGTATAAACCCAGGGGCGGGTGGGAGGGCCCTTTTTCAAGCAGCAAAACAGGAAAAACCTTCCAAACAGTAAAAAAAATCACAAAAAAATCCCCAAAAAAGATGGTGGTGCCCACGGACTGGCACCAAACTGGATCCGTGACGTCACCAGCGGGTCGCTAATGGTTTGGGCAATCCAGTCGGAACCAGGAGGAACCCACCCCTGGTTAGAACCCACCCCTGAATGGAACCTAGGTAGAATTTTAGTCTCAGGTGTTTTCTATTGGCCCCTTAGACAATTATGGATTATGAAGCCTACCTTGTTTTATTTGGTATTTGCTTAAAAGCTGCCAACTTGCCATATGCTGTCGATTTTCAGTGAGTTGATGAACCACTCTGTTTTTTGCTATTGGCATCTGATTCAAACAAGAAATAAACTATAAACTACAAAGAGTGCATCAACTCCACAGCTGGCCCTACTATATTGGTCACAAATTTTGAAAGCTAGTTAACATTACCATTCAGAAATGGTTTACATCAATCTTCTGTCAATAACTGTCATTTGTTGTTCTTTTCCCATTGTGCATGGCAGAGAGCTAGAGAGGGTGGTTATGTGGCCATAATATACACACAGAGAGATAAATACAGACACAGAGAAAGAGGGTGGGAGGGGAGAAAGGGTGGTTGTGTGACCATAAGAGGGAGAGAGATAGAGAGATAGAGACAGAGAGAGAGAGAGACAGAGACTGAGACAGAGAGACAGAGAGAGAGAGAGAGAGACAGAGACAGAGAGAGACAGAGAGCAAGGTTTCTCTTCCCCACCCCTATTTGCTCTTCTAGGAGAGGGAGAGAGCGAGGGGGGGCGGGAGATGGAGGGGGAGGGGGACAGGGAGAGAGAGAGAGAGACAGAGACAGAGAGAGACAGAGAGAGACAGAGAGAGACAGAGAGGGGGGAGAGACGGAGACAGAGAGACAGAGACAGAGAGAGAGAGAGAGAGAGAGAGAGAGAGGGGGAGAGAGAGAGAGAGAGAGAGAGAGCTATGCCTGTTTGGCTTTCTAGTTACTATCCTATTTGGAACCAAAATCTTACAGGGCAGTTATTTCAGAACAGGAGCTGATTTTGATGAAATTATCCCATTGTATGTGAGCCATTTGAGCACTTGGCTGATGTGATAGCTTTAAGGCATCCATGTACAACCTCATTTACAGGGCCTGGCATTAAAATACTCTATTTTTTTTCTTCTTCTACTGATCCACCGCATAGAGCATTTTCTGGTCTCCTAAATGGAATGAAAGTGTCCCTCTCAGCTGGATTCTAATTTAAAGGCAGCAATTCCAGCTGCTACCGGCATTCAGTGGCAGATCCATTTCACTTCACTACAAGAACTCTTGTTGCTAATGGGAATAATGGAGTCATTTCTCTTATTGCCATTTTGGTGGAAATATCTTTCTCCATCTTCAGCTTAATAAGGAAGCTGGAAACACTGCTAGGTGAATACTATGGTCCAGAAAATAATAGCTTGCAAATGTAAGGTTAGAAACCTTTACAACTTGTCAAGGCCATATTTCCCCACAATGTCATGATCTTTGGGTAAATTCCTTTAATGCTGTAGTGGAGAAGTTAAAAACTTTCAGATCCTTTTGAAACACCATTCCCAGCACCACTAAAAGCTGCCTCTGTAAATTGAATCCTGAAGTTTGGCAATATTTAAAGACCACCAGTGTAGTGTGATGGGACTGGAGGGGGTGGGAAGTAAGGTGACAGACAAAATATGAAGGTGGGTAAAGAAAAAAAGTGTAAAAGTATTTATAAATATTTATAGAGACACAAGCAGAGAGAGAGAGAGAGAGAGAGACAAAGCTATTTTTCCTTAAATGTATATCCTGACTTTCTACCAAAGAGGATATTCAGCATTGGGAATAAAATCACATAGCATAACTATAATGGAAAGTCATTTTTCTTTTTCCTAGTAAGCCCTCTGGGTTGCTGATGACAATTCCTTCAAGGACCAGGTTATTATTTTTCCCCCTTCCCTTCCCTTCCCTTCCCTCCCCTTCCCTTCCCTTCCCTTCCCTTCCCTTCCCTTCCCATTTTTCTATCCTGTGGTTTGCAAGATTCTCACACAAGAATCTTTCCTTCTTGCAATTGCATTTTTTTAAAAAATGGTAGGCCAATTTGTGAGTATGTGTGCACACACATGTATACAGGAAATTGTGATTAACTTCTATTGATTTCATACTACCAGACATAATATCACTATGCTTGGGAAAACATCTTTTTTTTTTTTACTCTTTACAACTTTGTGTTTGATGGTTAGTTTGCTTTTAATATTCTTCCATTTCTTCCAATTAGAGGCAAATAAACTATCTTAACTCCAAGCATTTTATAGCATGTTATGGGACCAGAACATCCTATCCTCTAGATCAGGGATGTCAAACTCAAGGCTGGATCCAGCCTGCGAGGTGCTTAGATCTGGCCCACGGGGCTGGCCTGGAAATAGCAAAGGACCAGCCCATGGTGCCTCTGCTAGTGAAAATGGGGCATGGGGGGCACGTGCGGCCCCCCTGTACCCCATTTTTGGCCTGGATGGCCTCCTGCAGCACTCTGCTGGCCAAAACCCTAACCCCTCCCCCGGCCAGCCCACGGAGGATAACTACAATGCTGATCCAGCCCTCGAAGAAATCCAGTTTGACACCCCTGCTCTAGATCGAAACATTTATCATCCCTGAAATTCTTCCTTCCTATATTATTGAATACCAAGAATAGTAATAGGTGCTTTGGGGCAATCCTAAAACCTTTGGAGCACAATTTGAGCACCATCAGCATTGATAAAATCACAATTAGTCAATTTCAAAAGGCAACTTTACTTGGAACAGGTTACATCTTGTGACAATACCTTTAACACTATCAACCATCCACATCTGCCTATCCCACATCCTTGAGAAAGACTAAATAACTAGATAAACATGCCAAGCTAGCTTGAACCTCTGGCTGACCAGTATGCAAGCAACTATAATATCCTGCCTTTCTTCTAGGAATTCAAGGAGTTCACTGGCCACCATAGCGACATGAAATATGAGATTGACTACACTCAACTCACCGCCTTTGGCTAACGTTGGACTTGAACTTGCATTGCAGTCCCTTTTTGCCATTCAAAACGACATTTTGATACCACTCCAACCCTGTGATTTAACCTATGAGATGTTTGGTACACTTAAATAAAAATCTAACATTGTATTTTTAAAAAATCTTTTCAGCATTATTTTGATGCTTCAATATGGGGAGAAAATCTTTGCCACTTACCAACCATGCTTTTTGTATCATAATCCAGTTTTTGCTAAACTGCTTTTGAAAGTCAAGCATTTGAATGAAGAGTTTTCTATTCATTGTTTAACACTTTGGTGATATAATCAATAGCACCTGTGACTGCTTCACCTTGGCTAGATTATTTTTAAAGTCATCAAAAATAAAGGATTTTTGATCTCTATATATCTTATAGAGATCTAAAATGCAGTACGAAGATCAAATGTCCTCAAGCTGCAAAAATGACTGTACTCTACAATGGCCTGATTTTCTGAATCCCATGCATCATTTGTTGCAGCTCCAGATAATCTTGAGATTTTTCTAAAGTGGGGTGAATACTTCAATTCATTATTCTTAAATTGGATGCCTGGATAATCATTAATTTGATTGAGCTTTTTACACTATTTAAATTGTTAGATTTCTCAAAATTAACTAGTTGGACTGCTCTAGACATTAACATTTTTTCAGCTTTACTGCATTCCCAGACATAGACAAATCTACAGCATGTATTTCAATTAGGCAATTGATCTAGTTTCAATTATTTTCCCCATATTAGAGCCTTAGAAGTAAGCCAAGCAAAGTTATGTGCCACGCTCCAGATATTACTTGATATATTTTTTTTCCTTCTGAGATGGTACATTCTTAGACTCACTGTGGTACTTCCATACCAGGGTTCAGTTCTCATGGCTAGGTTTTCTGGCCTAGCCAGTGTTTACTTTTGTTTTAGGAGTGGAATTTCTACCTCTCAGATTTCATTTGGCTTCAGCTGCCTTTCAACCAGCAGGGAGGTGGGCAGATGTAAAATGGGGACAAGTTATTTCATCTGTTAAATTTTTAATATAGACATGTGTTTGTGATCCATCAAGTTGAATGTCAGGCAGAACTGATTAGTGGCTTCCTAAATCATCTTTTTGACATTTCTTTTTAGAGCTCACCAAAAAAGAGGGGGGGATATGGTAAGAAACCATTTGTATTAAGCTTGGCAGATAAGATTATATGGTTGATGCTTTCCTACAGAACAGACTTATCTGTTTGGATGCAGAACTTTTTACATTTACAGGTTTATCATCATCCTTACAGGATCCTCATCAAAGAAGTCATCTTTATTATTCAGATGTGATCTTAAGGATGAGAGTTAAACCTACCTAGTAAATTTATTATTAACAGGTGCAACCAGGTGCTTTGCAAGGAAGATGGAAAATGCTAAAGTTGTAAAGTAAATAACTGGATTATAGGATACAGGAAGCAGAAGTTTCTAAAATGGGAAGATAGGTAAACAAAAAAACATATTTGGGGAAGAAAGAAGAATATTTCCTTGAGAAATATGCTGAGGCCCCAGCCTAAAGATCCATCAAGCTGAATGACTTGATAATGACTCATTTGTGTCTTGATCCATGAGGTTGGAGGGAAATGGAGGAAAGGGGCTACTTTGGGGGAACACAAAATATGTGTTTGTGTGAGAGAGACAGAGACCAAGTGAGAATGAGAAATATATCAGAAAGATATGTAAGAACTTTGGGTTTGATAAGGAAATGAAGAGAAAGAATGAGAAATCCAGAGAGTGAGATGAAAAGGAGGTGGGAAGACCATTTGTAATTAGCAGGGAGTCATTCCCTCTGCTAAGGGATGCAGTGGCTCAGTGGCTAAGACACTGAGCTTGTCAATCAGAAGGTTGGCAGTTGAGCAATTCAAATCCCTAGTGCCACATAACGGAGTGAGGTCCCATTACTTGTTCCAGCTTCTGCCAACCTAGCAGTTTGAAAGCACGCAAAAATTGCAAGTAGAAAAATAGGGACCACTTTGGTGGGAAGGTAACAGCGCTCCGTGCGCCTTTGGCGTTTAGTCATGCCGGCCACATGACCACGGAGACGTCTTCGGACAGCACTGGCTCTTCGGCTTAGAATCAAAGATGAGCACCGCCCCTAGAGCCGGAAACAACTAGCACGCATGTGCGGGGAACCTTTACCTTTACATTCCCTCTGCAGGAAGAAAGCTTGTTCATGCTCAATAAATGAGAGAAGGAAGGCTTGAGTTGTAGTGCCTGAATACCAGAAGAATGGTTGATATTAAATCAATGTGATGTGAAGAGCTTGAAGTTCCTCTGCAAAAAAGCAGCTTAGAAAGAGAGAGATGCTAGGACAAGAAGGAGAGGAGAAAGGTGGATTGAAAACTAGCAGAAAACAGTCACCTACAGAACCCATTGACCTAAGTAATTAGTATGAACTTATTTTACAAGCATGTAAACTGTTTGTGTTGGTCATGTTTCCTAACGGTGTAAGTAAAACCTGACAACAGTTCACAGTTAAAGGCGGGATATTCTTGTTCTTTTGGGGTGGCCAAGAAGGGAAGGTAATAGTCACCCCTTAGAATCCACCTCATGGCCTGCAGATTGTGCAACAGTAGTGTATCCTGGCAAACCTTGGTACATTCAAAACTGTGTGTGTCATAGCTTTCTGAATAAACTGAAATCTTCAAATGTTTTTTTTTTTTTTAAGAACAACTGTCAGCCCTGAAGCTGGCCTGACTGAGGCCATTTTGAGACTTCAGCGCTGACATGCTGGAGCGCTGCAGAAGAGGGATGGGGGGGGAATAGAGATAGTTGGGATTTGTAGTCAAAACAAAATACTTTCTCTTGGGAACCAAGGACATTCCTGCAGGTGCTCGGAAGGCGGGGACTGGAGTCACCTAGCAACTGGACAGTATCCTGATTGGACCATGTGAATGATTGTTTTGAGAAAGTGAAAAACTTTTACTTTTAATTAGGTGACAACCAAGGGAATAATCAGAGTCGGTTTTCACCAGCCCGTGCCAATATGACATATCCAATAAGCTTATTCTTTGAGGAATCTATCTGCCTCAGAGTTTTGTTTGCTATGGGTATGTTACTTGGAACCCTGACATTACCTCCTGTAGAATGCACTGCAGTAATTCTCTCAGTGTCTACAGTATGAGTGACAGCCAGCATGGCCTCTTGGCCTAGGAATGGGCATATCTGGCACATAAGATACATCAGTGCAAAGCTACATTTTCCAGTTTCTCTTTAAGAAGGACCAGTGAGTCCAGGATGACCACCAAATTGTGCATTAATTCTGGGGCTATGCTTCCCTATGTTAAGAGTTGAAGATAAAGAATCTCTGGCTTGAGAGGGCCTATAAACCTAAAGCCACTCCATTTGGCTAGATTTGAGTCACAGCCGGTTCTTACTCATTATTAAAATCTATATCAGTTCTTAAGTGGATACAGAGAACAAATAACATATTGCGCATCAGCTAATAAAACTTAAGGTAGATCAATATTTGTTTATTTTTATTAAACAGATCAAGCTCTACATTATTAAGCAAAATCCATGTGTTCATGATATATTCAGACCAGATAATGTGCTCAAAGTAAAAATAAAGGTTGTATTATTCTTAACTATACTTTTCAAGTGGATTTTTGTCAGCCATTGCTATAGCATTGGATCCAAATCCTGAATTGAAATAATGGGTTTTCAAAGAAAACATTGTAGTATCTGATTCTGCCTATTTCTCTGCTCATTGAGGTAGCAGTAGTAATAGCAATAGCAATTTTACCCACCTTGGAAGGATGGAAGGCAGAGTCAACCTTGAGCCTGGTGAGATTCGAACTGCCAAATTGCAGGCAGCCGGCAGTCAGCAGAAGTAGCCTGCAGTACTGCACTCTAACCACTGCGCCACCATGTGTCAGGCCTGGAAGCCATCTTTTATCTTTTTGTATTCAGGCCTGCCACATTTTCTACTGTGGGAAAATGGGAGGGGGGATTATATGGAGTAGGTGATATGTAGTAGTCTAAATAACATTCTTTCCAGAAAGTCAAGGCCGCTGTGACTGGCAGCTGCGAGGAAGTGATGGGGAGGCAACTTCAGTTTTGGATGGTACCTGATTGGATCGTGTGATAGACATGTGGGTGCTGGGCAGGGACTTGAACTTTCATTTGGGTGGGGAAAACCTGGAAGCTTTCAGGTTTGGGTTTTCCCAGATGTTGCCAAATGGCATCTCTAATAAATTGGAACTTCGAGGAACTTCTAGCCTCGGAGTCTTGTTTTGTTGGAGGTATTTATTGGAACGCTGACACCATGGCTCATAATATTAACAGATAATAATAATATCTGTATTTTTAAAAATATATAAATGTAGAAATATACTAATACTTTGGAACTCTCAAAGTGGGTTAAGTAAAAAGAATCATGTTCAAATTGTTATTAATCTCGGTGATGATGAATTGTTACAGTTACATATGGATACTTTTTCATATAATTAATTTTAAATAGACGATTTCTTTCAGATCTGACTGCTGATAAAATTGCTTAGAGAAGAAAGAGGATCACAAAAGGCAATAAATTGCCTCAAAAAATATTAAATATTTGTGACTCATGCCTAATTCATTTTTAATTAAAGATTCGAGACTAAAATTGGGCATGTTTCAGTCTATATCTGCGATCTGAGATAATAGAGTTCAGTAGTTTAATTCAATTGGTAATAAAAAAAGTTTCATCAATAATTATAATATCTGCAGATGTTTTTGGTGAAGGGAGGGGATGTCACAATAGGATGAAAAGAACAGGAATATTAAATCCCTGACTCAGAAAAACAACACTGTTAGGCAGAAGGTTGAATGAGATGATAAAACTCATTGGTTGTCTAGTTCTGTCAATGATAGAGAGCCCCAGAGAGCCTCAGTGTTCTCTACCTATGGACATGAAGTTATAGCTTTTAAATTGTATATTACGATTCAAAAAGCAGCAGAAAACTCTGATCTATGAATCATTTTGGAAAAACAACAACAACAACCATGAAATACTTCGAAGACATTTGATCCAACTCACAGCTTTGAAACAGGTGAGGTCCCCACTTTGATTCAAAAAGCTGCTTTCCCTGAGATGATTTGATCAAAGTGTCACTGAAGTGAAATACCCCTTTGAAGCTTTGCACAGCTCTAGAAAAAAGTATCTGTTGTGTATGCAATAACAAGTTTCCTTTTGATTATGTAAGTACATTGGATAGTCATAAGGGTTGCTCAAAGTACTTTGTTCTATATATAGGATGTTTGAATACAAGGGTGGGTTCTAACTTACCTCGCCGCCGGTTCACTTCCTCCCACGCCACATGGCCGCCGGTTCACTTCCTCCCGCACTGCATGGCTGCGCCACATGGGGTACGCACATGCGCAATGCCAAAAATTCCAAAACAAAATCCCCCAAAAAGCCAAAAACAAGATGGCAGCGCATGCGCAGTGCCTGCAACTTGGCTTCTGCACATGCGCAGAAGAAAAAAAATTCCCCCCAAAAAAAGATTCCCCCCAAAAAAATTCAAAAAAAAATAATGGCGGCGTCCATGGACCGGCACCAACCGAACCGGCTCTGTGATGTCACCAGCGGGTTGCTACTGGTTTGGGCGAACCGGTTCGAATCGGGAGGAACCCACCTCTGATTGAATAGACAAGCATTTTTACTACTGCAGGAAGTCTAAAAGAACAGAATTATTGGGAGTTACCAAAAGAATTTTGCCTTTGGCCAAAAATATTTTTGAGGCCTGAGGAACAAAGGATCTACCAATCTACACATATCTAGGACACACATTTGAACTTTGAACAAACTTGCCTAGGCTAAAAATATGTTTGCAGAGAAAATGTTATACAAACTAACGTAGACTCTTTCATTCAAAAAATAATGCACAGATGAGGAATACCTGTTTTGACACTAGTAACGTGTGAAAAAGAATCTTAGGAATACAATTGGAGAGAAATTGAATATGAGCTAAGCATGGCTGGAGAAAGGCAAACATAATTTTTGGCTGAACCAGTAGAATAATATTTCACAAAATTATGAAGAGTACATCCAGTCAACATTTGCCAATTACCTATTCATTTCTGTCCCCACCTCAGATAAATCACACCTTTATTATAGCTATAGACTAGTCTGCGAAGGGTGAAACAAGAACAACAACAAAAAAACTAATATTTTTTAAAGCTATAAAATATATAAAGTATACAAAGTTAGAAAACATTTAAAAAACTAAAATGTGCAGATATAAACAAAAATCTAAACTTATAAAAAGGAATAAAACATGAAGTAAATATTTTAAAAAAACCAACCATAACAATTATGTCCCTATCTGGGTTTTTTTTTTCTTTCTACTGCATTTAAATTTTATGTCTTTCTTAACGTACCCTATGGCAGGAGTGTCAAACTCAAGGCCCAGGGGCCGGATCCGGCCCATCGGGTGCTTAGATCTGGCCCGTGGATCTGCCCTGGAAACAGTGAAGGATCAGCCCCCAGTGCCTCTGCCAGTGAAAATGGAGCTTGGGAGGGCTGCATGCGGCCCTCCCAAACTCCGTTTTCTCTGGCAGAGGGTTGCAGGAGGCCATTGCAGCCGAAAACGGAGCTCGGGAGCCCGTTTTTGCTGGCAGAGTTCTCGGGCCTCCACAAGCGCCCCCAGCCCGAGTGACGTTGAGCTGGGCATGCCCACCCTGCCCCCCCCCAAGGTGAAACACAACCCTGATGTAGCCCTCAATTAAATCAAGTTTGACACCCCTGCCCTATGGAGAGAAGTACACTACTATGCACAACCATTTTCACTTATTGTCATATAGACTTTTTCCTTAAAAGAGACCATATACAAATTACATAAGCTCACGAGGCTGTGTTTAGGGCTCTGTTTATATTAAGCAGGCACATTTGCTACTCTGAGCTATCTCCCGGAGTTTAATCTTGCAAGTCAATTTGTTTCCATGACATGGATGTTTAGTAACTCGGCAGCATTTCATTATAGTTTACCAATCGTGAAGTACCTAGGGAATTTTTATGCTAACCACAGAGAACAAACAACTAAAAACCCTGTAAATCCTAGACACTTCAGGTACCCAAGGATGTAATTGACTTCTGGAGTCAACATACTTCTAGTTAAAATTGAAAGAATTAAAATATACTTCCAGTTTCCTTCTCATCTACATTCTCTTATTCTTAGCATATGTAATCTTGAAAAGCCATCGATTTCATAGATAAGTAATTCGTAGATGAGTTTCATAGATAACTATAAAGATAAGACAAATTTCATAGATAAGTAAGCAATTCCTCCCACTCTATGTATTTTTGTTCTACATTGATACTGACTGTGGTTGGTGTCCTTTGTTTCGTTTTTAATGTTGTTTTGTTTTTAATTGATTACAACTTGTTTTGAAACATTTCTAGCAGATTTTAGGGGGAAAAAGAATCAGAAGAGAGAGGAAATAGAATTAGGTAGAAGGAAAAATCTTCCAGTTCTTGTTAGTAGAAAACATAAACAGTGATTGTCCTTGTGGGTCTTTTTCAATTCTATAGTATGTGCTTCTATGATTCAATAAAAAGGAATCTACTGACATGATACGAAATTGCACTATGTATTCTTCAGGGTTTCTGACATTTTCTGAGCTTGGTCTTCTCTGTGCAATGCTGGCATTTCTACTTGCTTGGAAAACTCCAGCCTTATAATTACATACTTGGTTATCATTGGGATGTTTCTGCACATCAATTATTTTATCTGGATTTCTTTTTCATATTTCTCCCAAATAACAGATTTTTTATTTTTATTTATTCATTTCATGGCTAGAATCACAACCAGAGGTGGGTTCCTCCCAGTTTGGACCGGTTCACCCAAACCGGTAGCGACCCGCTGGTGACATCACGATGACGTCACCGATCCGGTTCGGTCGCTGCCGGTCCGTGGGCGCCACCATCTCTTTTTTTTTTAATTTTTTTTAAAAAAAATTTATATATATTTTTCTTCTGCACATGTGCAGAAGCCGAGTTTCCGGCACTGCGCATGCATTGCCATCTTGTTTTTGGCTTTTTTTTAAATTATTTTTTTGCACTGCGCATGCGTGCGCGCGCCCATGAGGCACGGCCACGCATCACGGGAGGAAGCGAACTGGCAGCGAGGTAGTTAGAACCCACCCCTGGTCACAATGCCTATTTTTTTGAGACAAGAAAGTTAAAATGCATTATTAGTTCACCCAAATACATGTTTAAGGTTGTGATTCTTCCCAAACTGCTCACTTTTCCTTTTTTACATTTGTTTTGTGATCTAGTCATTCATTCTCTCCCTGTGATCAAACCACTTTAATATATTTCTTTCATAATGGTCATACACATTTGTATTGAATCTACCTTTATTCAGCACCCATTTATTCTTGACCTTATCTCTTCCTGTTCCCATAAAGGCACATCAAGTGTTCATTCAACTAATATTTAAGTTTTTCCTGACATACCCATCTCCCACTTCCCTACACTAAAGTAGATAAAAGCATCATTTTATGTTCAATTTTTTTGCCTCTTTTGACAAGAATTCATTCATTGCAGGAGATTATTTTTTATCTTACGGTACTACCTTATTACCAACATTTCAATGCTTTTTTAAAAAAGTTTCCCATCCATATTAATACAAATGGAATGAAGTTATATATTGCTCTATCTGCAGTATGGCCAATCTGCTAGATCAAATTGGAGAGGTAGAGATTCTTGGAAGAAAAAGAGGTCTCTCATGTAACCTGATCCCAAGTCATGTAAGGCTTTAAAGGTGACAACCAGCAACTTGAATTGCACCTGAATACATGCTGGTAACCAATGCAGCTCTCACAGTAGTTCTGTTACATGACTGGGCACCATTTACTACCCATGCAGCCGCCTTCTGCACCAGTTGAAGCTTTTGAAAGTTCTTCAGGAGGCAGCCCCATATAGAGCATGTTGCAGTAGTTCAAGGTTGTGAGGTTATTTAACAATGTTCTAGTTAGTAATGGTAGTAGCACCTTCCAGTCCTGGTATGCCATTATTCTTTAGCAAAAGAAGAACAGCTCTCATATCTCACTACAAGAATTCATTGTTCATTTATCCATTTTAAAATACATACAGTGGTGGGATTCAAATTTTTTTACTACCAGTTCTGTGGGCATGGCTTGGCGAGCATGGCTTGGCGGGCGTGGCAGGGGAAGGATACTGCAAAATCTCCATTCCCACCCCACTCGTGGGGGAGGGATACTGCAAAAGCAAGATTCCCTCCCCCCTCGTGGGGGAAAGATATTGAAATGCAACATTTCCATTCCCTCCCCACTCTGGGCCCAGCCAGAGGTGGTATTTGCCGTTTCTCCGAACTACTCAAAATTTCTGCTACCGGTTCTCCAGAACTGGTCAGAACCTGCTGAAACCCACCTTTGAATACATAGACATTCAAGAGGGCATGATAATCTTTTGTTATTTTTTTATTGGCCAAGGAATTTTTTTATTGGACACACAAGGAATTTGTCTTTGGTGCATAAGCTCTCACTGTACATAAAAAAATACATTCATAAAGAATCATAAGATATAGATATATCCTTCTCTAATGCACTGTTTATTGTTGAACCATTCAACAAGCATTCAGTTTGTCACTGTTTTATTGCTGTCATATAGCACAATATGTATATGTATACACATATACATTGTATATACTGTATTTATACGTATACATATATAGTATGTGTGTGTATATGTATGTATGTATGTGTGTGTGTGTGTGTGTGTGTGTGTGTGTGTGTGTCTGTGTCTGTGTCTGTGTTTGTGTGCCTGTGTGTGTCTGTGTGTGTCTGTGTGTGTCTGTGTATATACACACCCACACAACATGTATTGTATGTATATATGTATATGTCATATATCACAATGTATATATGAAGGGGCCAGGGGCATAATGGCTCAGTGGTTAAAAACACTAAGCTTTTCAGCTGGAATGCTGACAGCCCAGGTTTGAGATCCGAGCTCTGCACAATGGGGTGAGCTCCTGTCCCTTGCTTCAGCTCCTGCCAACCTAGCAGTTCGAAAAAGTGTAAATGTTAATAGATTAATAGGTACCACTTCGCTGGGAAGGTAAAAGCATTCCATGCACCTTTGGCATATAGCCATGCTGGCCACATGACCACAGAAATTGTCACAATACTGGCTCTCTCAGCCAAGAAACAGAAATGAGCATCCTGCCCTAGAGTTGAACACAACTGACAGGGAAACCTTTACCTTTTGTATCACAATGATTACAATTAGCAACCCATCCTCAACACCACATTCATAGAAAATGTTCCATATATCAACCCCTGTTCATTTCAGTTTCAAATAATTTTTTCTAAATCCACAAATATGAAATACACTCTCTTTTATGTGTTTATCCACTTGTCAATAAACAGTTGTCAATGAAAATCTGATCCACACACCGTCTGCCCAATGCACTATTCAAATTTTCTTCATTATCACATTTTGTACTCTTTCAATCAGAAGTCTACAAAATATTTTCTTAGGCACAATTAAATAGAGAAATTATTCAATTATCTGTCAACAGATTTAGTGTTGAATTTTGAAAGATCACTTGTCCCCAACTCTACTGTGAATTATTCAAAATGCCTTATTTCATGAGATGTTATATAAAAATCACAACTAAATGACACTCCAAAAATAAATGCTTTCTGATCTACATATTAGTTTCAGAAGTCAGAATTTTAAGGAATGTATGGACACTGAATGAATTCTGGATCAAGGCAAACAATTTATCCAACATTCATACTGTGATTCTCATTATTTTGTATAAATGACTTTAGACAAGACACTTTCAAATTAGGTATCTATTCTCTGTCCCTCCATTTGCAAACTGGATCCAATTAATTGGTAATTGCAAGGCAAAGATCGTCAGAAGCCCCATACAAGTTCAAAGAGAGAATAGTTCCTACCAAAATGCACCAGGCAAAGGCAGCATTCATTATTTGAATGAACAAAGAACAAAGGTTCATTTGGGATGTCCAATTCTGGATAATTTTGAACCAATATGAATATATGGATCCTCAGGAGAGCAATTGGAGATGATTGAAGTGGTGGTCATCTGTCCTATTTTATTGTTATTATTATTTTCTGGTTTTAACCCTGTTATGGAATAGTTTGTAAATCACAAATCTAGACTGGAATATACAGTAAATAAAGAATAATAATGTCAACAAGCAGATACATCAAGAATTGTTTGCTTAAAACGGGCACACCTTAAAGGAAAGTAGACCATGAACATGGTTGGTCTATTGTTGGATCATAAATCCAACAACAGATTGCACTCAGGTGAAACTCGAAATAGACAAAGTTCTCGGCCCGCATATGAATTCAGCTACTGCTGAGAATTACTTCGTTCTTGCTCCAGGTTGCTTTGAAATAGATGCTGTATCAGATGCTTTTCTCTACTTTCAGATATTCCTCTGCTTCCCTGGTTGTTTTTTTTTTTTTTTTTTTTTTTTTTTTTATATTTTTTTATTTTTTGATTTATTGTATTTGTATTTTTAATTTTTTTGTGGCTCTGCAGAGATCTTCCCATGATCTGATTGAATGAATCTGCAGTTCAAAGTCTCAGTTGCACAGGTCAGTATCCTGAAGCCATTTGACTACTGCAGCTATGTCTGGAAGCATTTGCTAGGAAGATGGCTTAATGAATATGAATGATGTCCTTTTGTAGCACAGAGATAAATATTTTCATGTATTAAAGAATACACAATAGTGCTGTTACGGCCGGTGTTAATATGAAGGCATCATGATTTGACTTTATGATGAGGCCAGCAGGAGGGAAGTCAGTCTGTTCTTATCTACCAGAACTATGCAACATTTTGGTCTGAAAGGGGAAAAATGTGATTTAGAGTGCACTCAAGCATACATGTAGCAACTATCTGCAGCTTCTTAAAACAAATGCATCTTTTCTTGGGAAGGTTCAGACAATGCTGAGTATTTCAAACAAACCAAGCAATCTATCTTTTCCTAAATTAATATGACATTCAGAATGCTTCTGTTATCATTCAAATTGCAATTTTGGGGGGTTCCAAATGATATAGTAATTTATCTCAAAAATTGCATATAGAAATAGATATTCTTGGAACACATTATGTACAAAAATCCGTAGAGGAAAAATACATACAAAAAGGTATATTAGAAGAAAAGTTCATTCAAAAACAAATGAGAGATTTCATTCAGAAATGGATGCAAGAACAGGATAAAATGTATTATTGATTGAATATACACAAAACTGACATGAATTTGAATTTTAAAAGACATGACTTGGAAACAGACATACTATATACATTCACAACTTTAGGGCAAGGCATGTGCAATAAAAAAATTTTAAAGTGTTATATAAATCATTTCTTCTGAATGGTCAAAAATACTTTATTGGTTTCAATATATCCCAATAAAAAGCCTAATTGTATTTGAATTACAAAAATATTTAAGAATTTACTAAGTTTGAAAACTTATAACACAAAATTCAAACATTTGTTGGAGCTTATTTAGAAACTGTTAGTGAAATATGATTCAAAAACTGGCCATGTCAATTTAATAATTTGATAATTATTAATTCGATGCAGAATTTAAACAATGGGAATATCAACAGAAGACAAATATTACATTTATGTGGAATATCACTCTTAGATAAGATATGTGTACCATTGAAATATTACTCCAACACTAATTGTTAAAATAGTTAACTAATTTTCCCCAAAAATGTTGGAAATTCAATAATCAGATTGGATCATTATTTCACATTTGGTGGCAATTTTATAAACCCGGAAGTTTTATTTATTTTTATCTATGTTTCATATACTATATTGTTAAATATATTTATTTTTATATAAGACACATTAATATGCAGCAATAATATAATTTATTTATTTTTTTAAAAATCAGTCTTATGCTGCTTGTAAATTTATATTTTCTTTGGTTTATACTGTTCGTTTTATTTTCATTTTCTATGCCCTTTTGGTATTGTTTTCCCTCCTTGATTGTGTTTTTAAGTATTTAGACATATATTATTATCTAAGAAAATGAGCAACTGAAATATTGTGATGCCATACATCTAATATCAAACCTTTTGTTCAATTCACTAAATAAGGGTAGATATTAAGATTAATCAGAAATTTCTTCAGTTTAAATAGATTCCTTCAATTGGTTCATTTTTGTTGCAACTGATTATTCATAGTCTCTCAAATAAAGAAAATGAAGGTTTTGGCATATTGATGCAAATGAGAGTAGTTGAAAATAGCATTTTTGTTGTTGTTTGTACAATACATGTTTATTATAATTCTAATACTGAACTAAAATGCAATATTCCCTCTCTTTCCTCTTCTCTACCCATTCATTTTCCAATTTATTTCTATTTTCACCATTTATTCTTAGACTAAACTGTCTATTGGCTTGGTAGATTCTAGTTATGTAAGAATATTGTTTTGAGAATAGCTATAATATATCTTGTCAAGTGTAAGATCAGAAAGTAGTATTAAAGATTAAACTTTTTATATTTCTGCTGTCTTAAATATCTTTAAAATGCCTCCTATGGAAAATTGGTAGTTTCCACATTTATTAAAGCAATGGAGGGCAGTACCTATTGAGGATGTTTAGTGAACATTTCATTCCTTGAAATATGCACTTATAGCCTTTGTTTTAATTTTAAATAGAAACCTAAACAGTAGAGACAATGTTTTTATGAACACTGCATTTTGTGACTTCCTTCCCCACCCCCATGTTTTATTTATTTTATTTATATAACATTCAATTTCCATCAAACAGTGTGTGATCTGGGTACCATTGTTTTTAAACAGTCATAATCCACATATTTGTTGTAGCATTCATCACAATAATATTGATAATATAATAATATAATAACAATAATACTTAACATTATCTTCTTTAACAACTCTCCACGTTAACATTTCTTCTTTTTATGTCTCCTCCTTTCTAACTTCTGTTTCTAGCCATTGATAAAATACATCCCATATAAAAAAATACTGTATTCAGTTTCTTCTTTATCCTTAATAGTGAGCGTTAATCTATCCATTTCTGCGCATTCTAATATTTTCTTAATTACATTCTCATCTGACAGAATCTCATCATTTTTCCATTGCTATGCAAATACAATTCTAGTTGTGGTGAGTATATATAAAACCAGATATATAGTCCTTTTATCATATTTTTCTGGTAGAATGCCCAACAAAAATATCTCTAGTTTCAAGTCTATGTGTTGCTTTATCATTTTTTCAACCAAGTATGTATTTTCGTCCAATATTTTTTTGCTTTTGGGCATGTCCACCACATATGGTAATATGAACCAGATAATTAGTTACACTTCCAGCATTTAGCAGATCTATCTTTATACATTTTTGCCAGTCTTGCCGGTGCAAAATGCCATCTATAAAACATTTTATACAGATTTTCTTTATATGCAGTTGACATAGTCAATTTAATATTTCTATCCCATAGTTTTTGCCATTTATCTAATTCTATTGTGTATCCAAAGTTTTTAGCCCAGGCAACCATTGTCTCCTTTACCTGCTCACTTTCAAGTTTAATACTTAATAAATAACAATATAATTTCTTTATCAATTTATCATCTGTTCCAGTTAATATCTGGTCTAATTCTGTTAACTCTTTATTAAAACCATACATTTTAGCATCTTTCTCATAACGAGATTGTATCTGCAGATGTGGCCA
>QLTV01002002.1:593399-615173 GCA_003457575.1 Thermophis baileyi
TATGTTTACAATATTATTCATCATAACATTAATAATATAATAACAGTAATATTTGACTTATCTGCTTTAACGAATCTCCATTTTAACATTTCCTCTTTTTATGTCTCCTCATTTCTAACTTCTGTTTCTGTTGTCTAACCATGGATAAAATAGGTCCCATATCAAAAAATATACCATACTGATAACAATGCATTCCGGCTATAGTGTCTCTCAAAATAACTATGTATCTTATTCTTCCCATACCATAAGAAGGCGTGTCAACCTAGTTGGAGGTCATGACCTTCTAAGGTTAATAATCTTGTGTGTCTCAAGCTGATCCATTCTTTCACCCATGTGAGTACCGAGGCCTGGTAGTACAATTCCCAGTCTGGTAGTCCAAAGCCCCCTCTTTTTTTGGTTTCCTGCAACATTTTCAAGCCTATTCTTGCTTTTTTCCCTAACCAAATGTATCTTGATATTATTTTATTTAATTCTTCAAAATATTTTTTCTCCAGTTTTATTGGTATTGTTTGGAATAGGTATAATAGTCTTGGCAAAATGTTCATTTTTATAGTAGCTATTCTTCCTGATAATGACAGTTGCAGATCTTTCCATTTCTCCAGGTCTAGTTTAATTTGCCTCATCAGTTTCATATAATTATCCTCTTTAATTGTTGCACATTTTGCTGTTAGTTGTATTCCTAAGTACTTCACTTTTTTAACTATCTGTATATTAATTCTTTCCATCAACACTCTTTTTTGTATATCTGTAAGATTCTTAACTAAAATCTTTGTCTTATCCTATTTATTTTCAGTCCTGCTACTTCCCCATATTCTTCTATTTTTCTAATTAGCTTCAGTCCAGTTTCTAAGGGGTCTTCTAGTATAAAGACCAAGTCATCTGCAAATGCCTGTAGTTTGTATTTATCTTTTTTTTATTTCCATTCCTTTTATTTCTTCATCTTGCCGAATGTTCCTGGTTAACACTACCAAAGTCAATATAAATAGCAGCGGGGACAGTGGACATCCCTGTCTAGTGCCTTTCTTGATATCACAGTTGTTAAGATATTCATGAACTGGGAGAGCCAATGGTAACAAGGTCAGCCAATGAATAGGCATAGCAACTAAGTCAGCCAATGGGAGCTTAAACACATCTGAGTCTGTGCAGAGAATCGAAACTGAAGCTATCAGGCTGGGCGTGGCTCAGCCCACTCTGTCTTTTTGTCTGCTCTGAACTCTCAACTGAAAGCTTGTCTGCTGCTGGGAATGAAGCTGCTTGTATTTTACTTGTAACTGTTGCTACATTGAAGAAGAACTCTGCTAATGGTATTGTAAATTCATCTGTTATTATGTTTATAAAGAAGTTAATGAATCCAGCTGAATCAGTTATCTGTGTGTGCTTTTGATTTTTATGCAACAAACTCTGATAAAAGTTCTCTGTCATGTCTCCATTTACTATCACCTTGGCTGATTGTTTACAGTATATTGCTTTAATCATATTAATAAATCTGTCCCCAAAGTCCATATGTTTTAGTTGTGCTAACATGAATTGCCAATTAACATTATCAAATGCTTTCTGTGCATCTAAAAAGATCAACACCATTTGTTTTCCAGGGTGTATTTCATAGTACTCCAATGTATTTAGGATCATTCTCATGTTGTTTTTAATCTGTCTCTTTGGCAGAAATCCATTCTGATCTAGATGTATAAATTCATTCAAGTATTTTTTTTATCTCTCTGCTATTATTGAAGCATATATTTTATAGTCTGCATTCAATAAGGATATTGGCCTATAGTTCTTTATCTGTGCTAAATCTGAATTCCCCTCTCTTTTTTTCAGTTTGTATGCTAACCATCTTTCAGGCTTATTCGCATTTTCAAAGAAATTTTGTTTTGCACTTTTA
Source organism: Thermophis baileyi (assembly GCA_003457575.1). Taxonomy (NCBI): domain Eukaryota; kingdom Metazoa; phylum Chordata; class Lepidosauria; order Squamata; family Dipsadidae; genus Thermophis; species Thermophis baileyi. The sequence continues at coordinate 595,282 of QLTV01002002.1, forward strand.
ATTTTTTTTGTTAATTCTTCTTTTTCCAATAGGTTCATTGTATGTTTTATTAAGTCTATTTGATTTTTCAATTCCCTTTTTTGTGGTTCTCTCTGTAATTCTAATTCCAATCTTTTGTATTCTTCTTCTAATATTTTCTTATTTTGTTTCTTCTTATTATTTTTCTTTCCCATATATGTTATAGCTAATCCCCGGGTATATGCTTTGACAGTATCCCATACGATTTGCAGGGAGGTCTCTTCCTTCCTATTCTCTTTGAAGACAAAATCCAATTCTTTTTCCATCTTTTGTATAAATTCTTTTTCTTGCAGTATTGCTTGATTTAACGTCCATCTCCATTTTCTTTCTTTTTTCTCCTTTCCATACAACTTTCATCGGATTGTGATCTGCCCAAACATTAGGTTCTATTTCTATCTCTTGCACACATGTTTTCAGTTCTGATGTCATCCATACCATATCTATTCTGGACCAGGATTTATGCCTGTTTGAATAGAACAAATATTGATTTTTCTTAGGATGTGTTTCTCTCCATACATCTTGCATTCCTATTTCTTCCATCATTTTAAAGTAAGTTTTTGGGAGTGTTTTCCTGGCTTTTTTTACCTATTTTACTACTCTTATAGTCAAGCTCTGTATCTACAATTGCATTAAGGTCTCCTACCACACAAATATTTTTCATATTCCAATTCTATAATTTTCTTGTGGCATTTTCCATAAAATTCATCTTCTTTATTATTAGGTGCATATATCACTATCAACAATATCAGTTTTTGATTTATTGTTACCTCCACCATCAATATTCTCCCCTCTTCATCTGCAAAAATTTGTCTAGCCTTTATTGTTTCTTTAATATATAGAACCACCCCCCTTTTCTTTTGCTGTGCTGATGAAAAATATATTTTCCCAATTTTGGGGTATTCTAGTAGTTTACTGTCTTGCTTTTTAATGTGGACTTCTTGAAGACAGATTAAATTTAATTTTAATTTCTCTAATTTTGTTAAAGATTATTTTTCTTTTCATTGGTGAGTTCAGTCCATTTATGTTAATTGATAGTAATTTTATTTCTTCTTCCATTGTTTATAGATAGGTTTTATTGTTCTAGTTAATCTTGTTTCACTCTGTTCTTTCTGTTTTGCTTTCCTTTCTCTCTTTTTTCTCTGTTTTGGTTTCTTCTTGTTGTGTGTTTCCTTCTACTGTCACTTCCAGCATCTCTGCTTGCTCCCTTTTGTCTTCTTCCTCATGTGCTGTAAAGTACTGATAATAGAATTGTTCTGCTCTATCTACTGTATCTAATCTATGTCTTTTTTCCCTCCAGGTCACCAATATTCCCTCAGGTATTAGCCATCTAAAGTTTACCTCATATTTTATCAATTGTCTTGTCAGAAATTGGTAGTCTCTTACCCTTTCAGAACTACTATTTCTCTTCCTTTGTATTTCAATGGTGCATCTCTTGCTCTTTGGAGTATTTCCGCTCTCATTGCCTTTTTTGAAAATCTCACATGTACCTCTCTGGGAAGCTTGTTTCTTCTCGTGTAGCTTGTATATACTGTAAATATTTCTTCCATCCCAAAGAGGGCTTCCTGTTTGTTCATTTCCAATGCCTCTGCCAGTAATTCTGCCATTTTCTCCACAAGATCTTCCCCTTTTTGCTCCTCAACATTCTGGAATCTTAAGAAGTATTCTGCCTCATCCAGCTCCAACATAATTATGGATCGTTCAAGATCATTATCTACCTTAGTTAATCTATTCTCCATCTCTTCTACTTTCTTATCTGTTTGCTTTGTCTTTTCTTCCACTTTCTGGATACGTTGTTCATTTTTAGTAATTATTTGCTGGATATTATCTATGTTATCTTCCATCTTTTGTTCCATCTTTTGCATCCTATCTGCCAGATCCTCATGATTCTTAGCCATGGCTCCTTGTAGTGATTCCTGTAATGATTGAATCATATTTTTCATCTCTGACTGAAAGGCGTTTAATTTTTCATTCTGGAACATAGTATCTATAGAGTGTTAACTCGCTGGGCTCGATGCTGCTGCTGATGCCACTGATGGCACAGATGATGGGGTTTTCCTCCCTGTTTTACTTAAGTTTGTGTTACTCGTCATTTTGATAGTTTGGAATAGTTAAATGTTTTAAATAATTATTGTTTAACAAAAACAACCAAACAGTAACCCAACAATCAATAATAGATCAAACACAATAGTACTCCACTATATACAACTTATAAAATATACCTGATATAGTCCAACAATTTCCTTTCTTATTCCCAGTTCTTATTTTCAAGCCTCAAGTCACTTCCCTTTTTTGGGTGTTATATTTCATGAGTCCAAAATATCTCTAGTCCAACTTCTCTTCAACAAAGGTTATTTTCTTTCTTCTTTCTTCTTTTTAATAACTTGTACATTATAATCCACAAAGTTGTAAATTGTAATCCACAAAGGCCCAACAAGACCCCAGAATGATATCCAACAAATTATAAATCCCCAAGGATAAGATTTCATTTATTTTATAAGCAATCTCTATTATTTCCCAGTTCCAGTTGCTCAGTTGCTCAGTTGCTAAGATCTATATCCAGTCAAGGAGCTAGTGTTTAAAGCTTACACTGTTTCCACTTTCTTTCTCTTTAGTTCTCTCTATAAACAATTCCCAGGTGCAGGCAGCTTATCTAGGTCTTGTAACAATGTTTTTCCAATAAGCTACCCAAGGTCAATTATTATTCACACTTTCTTTTCTTCACTTTCTCCACTTTCTCTATGGTTTTTTTCTGGCCAGTAGGTGTCACTGTTGCTCTATTTCTCTTCTACTCCTCTCCTTTAACTTTCTTTAGCATACACCATTTTTTTCCCTTTAAAGGTTCCGGAGCCCAAGTTTTATAGTCCCAAATAAAGTTTTAGTTCAATAATATCCAATTAATATAATCCTTAGGTTAACCAATCCAATTTTCCTCTTTTAGCATTTATATTTTCAAATTATTCAAATAGTTAAAGTTTCTTGTTCAGATCTATTTCAGCTTTGTGCTTATTCGCTGCTATTTCAGGGGGTGGGAAATAAACAAATCCACCCCTTCTTTTAAAGCCCCACTGTCACTCAGTCAGTTTTAAAAGGGGCAACTTTGACAGAAGTTAGAAAATTCTCACCCAGCCACCACACCGTTCTTCTTCAGTCTTCCCTCATTCTTTTCCGTTCGGGCTGTCACGGCCTTGGACAGCACGCAATGGCCATCTTTTCTTTCCTGCTGGATTGAGTGCTTCCCCCGGATCAAACAAGGAGTTAGCAATCTCCTTGTGATCTACGGGGGTCTCCTCTCTTCTTCACCACCACTCCAAGGTGGCTTAGGTCCGTTGGGACCCTCTGGCAAGAGGAATTCGGCAAACTTCCATAGAGCCCTATAGAAGAATCGTTGTGTCACTGCGACATCATCTCCGCCCGTCTCCATTTTGTGACTGGCTTGAATTGTAGGTTAGATCTATAATTAAATAAAATTGCTAGTCATTGAAATCCCAAAGGTGCTTTTTCAAAAGGAAACTGGACTTTCTTTGTTTTTCCTTGAAGACATTTTGCTTCTTATCCAAGAAGCTTCAGCTGAACTGAAGAAGCTTATTGGATAAGAAGTGAAAGGTCTTCAAGGAAAAACAAAGAATTGCCTTTTGAAAAAGTATCTTTGGGAGAACCCTGACCTGGGTAACCTGGATGACCTGGATAACCGGATGGAAACTACTCAAGGAGAGAAGCAACCTGGAATTAAGGGGAAACTTCCTAACAGTGAGAACAATTAACCAGTGGAACAGCTTGCCTCCAGATGTTGTGTGTGCTTCATCACTGAAGGCTTTTAAGAAGAGACTGGACAGCCACTTGTCTGGAATGGTAGAGTCTCCTGCTTGAGCAGTGGGTTGGAGTAGAAGACCTCCCAACTCCCTTCCAACTCTATTATTCTGTATTCTGCATTTCCCAAAGCATTAAAAATATACCTTCAATAAAGGGATAACTGAGGACAAATCTGTTCCCACCAGAGCTGGGACCAGAATGTTAAATAAGCTTATCCTGAGAGATGTAGTATAATATGGTATCTCCTGTGTTTTGTTGTACTTCCTAATTTGGGGCTATTTTCATCAATGGGAACATTGTAATTCTGCTTTTATTACCATATGAGCCATGTTGGCACAATGGTTAGAGTGCAGTACTGCAGGCTACTTCTGCTGCCTGCCATCTGCCTGCAATTTGGCAGTTCAAATCTCACCAGGCTCAAGGTTGACTCAGCCTTCCATCCTTCCGAGGTGGGTAAAATGACGACCTAAATTGTTGGGGGCAATATGCTGATTCTGTAAACCGCTTAGAGAAGGCTGTAAAGCACTGTGCAGCGGTATATAAGTCTAAGCCCTATTGCTATTGCTATACGCTGCCTAGAGCTACATTTTGACTGTTGGGTGGCCAGGTAAATCAACAAAGAAAGAAAGAAATAATCAGGTTATCCAAGAGTGGAGAATGTTTTCAAAAGTTAAAAAGGCAATTGAATATCCTGAGCCCTAGTACTCTGGGCTGTATGTTGATGTCATACCCACCTACCAATGCTGGGGCTTCAGTCACGCTATTGTAACCACTAAGTTGACTTTAATCTTTTTCTTATTTCCACTGCTGAGGATAACTACATAATAATGTCATGAAACGTGTTTACTTCCTATTTTCCTCAGTATTTTTATGAATGCCAAAGTTTCTAGACAAATTGGTGTTAAATCAGGGGTGAAATGCTCCCGGTTCGGGCGTGCCTGCCAGTCATCAGAGAGCCAGTAGCGACGGCAGCGCTAGGCTTCACCCACCTGCCCGGATGCCGCCATTTGGGTTCTTTTACCCTCTGCCCATGCGCAAAGCGTTCTGCACATGCGCAGAGGGTAAAAGAACCCAAATGGCGGTGTCAGGGTGGGTGGGCGAAGCCTAGCGCTGCCATCACTACTGGCTCTCCGACGACCAGCAGGCACACCCGAACCGGGAGCATTTCACCCCTGTGTTAAATTCATAACAGAAACACAGCAGGACAAAAATAGGTGACATTACCTATTACTGTAAGTATTATTTAACCCACATAATTAATTGGCTGAACATGGAATAAGTGTAGGAATCAGGAGAGGCATTCTATTTGTATATGATATGTTCTATTTTTTAATATATATCATGATTTAAAAAGGAAATATTATTGACATAAGCTAAGACTAGTAAAACTGTAATTTAAGAAATTTTCTATAAAATTTATGCTTTGACTGATTTCAGAAAACATATCCAATATATTTGTCAGTGCCAACTGGTATTTTAGCTTAGTGTTTTAAATAGATTGGGCTTATCAGTAAAATGTCATGAACTAAGCTTGAGAGAAATTGAAAACGTGGGTTATATGAAGATGTGCTTGCTTTTAAGTAATTGTTCAAAGCTTGTTCTTTCAATTCTTTATTTCTAAAATAGAATAGTCCATAAAAACAATACATTTCAGAAGCCATTCCATCAATCACCAAATAATAGTTCAGGATGGTTCACATTTTTCTAAACTGTATGCAAAAGATTGGGACAAATCACAAGCTAGTGACGAAGGAAAAAAAGTCTACTTTGACAGGTGAAACAAAGGGTGAAATATCAATCTGCCAGGCCTTTGGAATGAAAGATGGTGTCCGATACCTTTAGAAAAGAAGCAGAAAGCAATTACTTGATGTTGCAATCTAAATATGTTTAATTGGCAGTAGGTAATTACATGCATCATGTAATATCTTTAAAGCTAGATTTAAAGATCATTAATGTGTTGCTTTCAAACACTATATCATTATGTTTCCTGTTATTTGTTTATTTATTCAGTTTATATTCCACTTTTCTGGTCAGGTGGATCTCAAAGAGATGAATAAGATGAAGCAATAAGAACAACCACGACCCCAAAAAGTAAGCACCTAAATACTACTTATACAAATGTCAATTCACAATTTAAAGCTTGTTGGAAGAGAGGTGTCTTTGCAAGTGTTGGTAAATGCTGATGTTGTTCTGCAGAACAGTGAACAATAATTATTCATTCAGAAGAAAGGGTACTATATTTGGTCTCTATAGTTTCTTTCCTTCAATAGAACACAGTTCCTAGTCTTTAAGAGACAACCTTGGCCCTATCTGTCCCAAAGGTGCTTTTTCAAAAGGCAGCTGGACTTTGTTTTTCCTTGAAGACTTTTTGCTTTGCATCCAAGAAGCTTCTTCAGTTCTCCTTTGGTACACCATGACCTGGATGACTGAGAATCTCCACAGACACTTGGTCCTATCTGTACATTTATATTCTTAAAGTTTGATTTTTTTAACAGCTTGTATTCTCAAGTCCATATATACTCCTTCCCAGTGGTGAAATCCAATTTTTTTTACTACTGGTTCTGTGGGCATGGCTTGGTGGGCGTGGTGTGGTGTGGCTTGGTGGGCATGGCTTGGTAGGCGTGGCAGGAGAAGGATACTGCAAAATCCCCATTCCCTCCCTACTCCTGGGGGAAGGATGTTGCAAAATCTCCATTCTCGCCCCACTCTGGGGCCAGCCAGAGGTGGTATTTGCCAGTTATCTGAACTACTCAAAATTTCCACTACCGGTTCTCCGAACTACTCAAAATTTCTGCTACCGGTTCTCCAGAACCTGTCAGAACCTGCTGGATTTCACCCCTGCTCCTTCCCCATAAGCCTTGGGACTTTCTCCAGAGCTCAATTAGAGTTTCAAATAAAACTTGAAAATAAAAGGGACCAATTTAGCTATCCAGATGTAAGTATACATTTTTTTTTGTAATGTATATAAAAGTAAGCAGTAGAAGCTGCAAATTAAAAGGAGAGATTTTTCTTTTTCTTTTTTTTCCAATTGCAAAGTTTATTAACAGTGCATACGTATTTACATACAACTAACAAAACATTGAACGGGCCTCAGTTTGCGCAAAAAAAAAAAATAGGAGCATCATCATTGCATGCATGTTAGAGCAATTGTCTCTGTCGGGATCCAAGAGATGTCGTATAAAAATAATATATGTCAGTTCCACCTAAGGCACTGCTCTATGGGGGAATCATTCTAAAACCTTGGCGAGGGGGGAAGTCTGTGGGGATGAGAGGACAGAGAGACTGGCTTGGGTGATTTAATGGGGGAAGGAGGGGTGTGTGTGCATTCCCAGAAATGGTTCCACGGGGAACATCTGGGCTTGGAAAGGGGTTGAGGAGCAGGCTTGCAAGCGAAGGAATGGGTTGGGGGGATCACAATCATTTTGAGAGAACAGCTCCTTGAAGAGATTGGGAACTTGGGGAGCGGGGTGGGGGAGAGAAGCAGGACGTGGGCCTAAGACAGTTTTCCTTTCTACGCGTTTGCAGAAAGAGATTTTTCTTTGTCTCCTGATTTTGCGTTAATTCATCTAATTTTGCAGAATATCCGTTACTTTTGCAAATGTAAAATGGAAATCAGATAGTTTTCCAGATTTGCACCACAGCGCTTTTTTTTTTTTTAAAGCATAGAAAAATGAACATTTGAGAGCAGGGCATGCAAAGAAAAATGAGTTATGTATAACTTATGCATGAAACTAATACAATAATGTATTATAGAAAGGAAACTGTTGTAAAATTTGCATGTTTAGCAACATTGTATAGCAATGAATACTGTACACACAAATATGAACACTCACACCCCTAAGCATTTTCATCCCTTTCTCTTTTATCGAGTTTGAAAAATTATAATGTGACAAGAATAATGCTAACCACTCTTTTCTAGGGAGTTCACAGGGATTTTAACTTCCAGGCCATTCTCCCTTTCAAAATGCAATAAAGCTCAGGCTTTTCAGCTTTCTCTCCTAACTTTATGAGGAAAGTTCATGGAGTGTTCTCATAAATTATGATCCTGACATAGGTTTGGTGTCCTTGTGAATGCAATTGCCTCAAACATGCAACTGCAAATAAGCTATTAGTCTATCAAATTGCTTTTGGCACGAAGAAGCAATATTTTGACAGTTGCCACTGCCCTTTATAACCCTAACATTTTTGTGTGTGGTTGGATCCAAAAAGCAGAACTTGACTTTCAAACTTCATTCTGCTTAAGTTGAGAATTCAGTTATTCTGTTCCATTGATTTTGCCAGGATATTAAGCACATTAAACAGGACATTTTTTTTTTTTGCCATTTTCTTCCAGTAAGACTTGGACTTTGTCCTGAGATCATTCTGTTAGCATCGGAATGTAGTTGGTTACACCTTTTCATTCCCATCAACCGTGTAGATGTCATCTGAAACTGCTTTCTGCATTTTTCCTTTGGATAAGGACCGAGGGCACCATGCAACAGAAATAATCTCTTGTTAGAAAACACTGGCCTCCTTCAGGGTTACAAGCACAACATTACTTATCTCTAGCTGAATATGCAGCTGTTTAATCGGATTTTTAAAATTAAATCTGCAGTCGTTGAAAGTGAATCAGTCACAATGACATTGTTACAGATAATTAGAGCATCTTTCAGGGATTTAAAAATAAAATCCAGAGAATTTTAGTTAGTGAGACATGGATTTGTATCAGCCACTCTCTGGCACTTTCAACCAAGGCAGACTGAATTTGGTTTTACCATTATTATTTTTTCCTTTTAGCACTGATGCACACAATTGTTTAGATCTGTAAGGAATATGGGTATTTTTCCTATATATTTTTTACTAGTATCAGTAAAAAAAATTCCCTTTCAGTCACATTATTAAATACATTTAGTTCTAAACTAAATTTACATTAAATTTAGTTCTAAACTAAACTGAAATAATTCAGTTAAAATTCTCACTCTGACTTGCTCTCATTTCTTCCCTGCCATTATCACATTGTCACATCAAACTAACTATGTAGTAGTGTGCTACTTTGGGCAACAGTTCCTATCCGATCTTGCCAAGGGGCTAATAGCTGTCAATTGCTATGGTAGTAATCCCAAATTAACAAACATTCTGTCTGCTTAATTAAAGATTATCCATGTAATAAAGGCAGGAAGGACACACAATAATCAGGGAGAAAAATGTAACACCATGGTAGCAACATGCAATAGAACAGGTACAGGCAAAATTTGGCCAAGGGGCACACTCTGTTGTGGCAGTTATGGCTGTTTTAATTGTCTCCAGGAATCATATGAATATATATAAACAATAAGCTACTTAGCTATAATTGTGTAGGAACTTTGATACCCATATTAAGATTTACAAGGTAAAAGCATTTTAATGTTGTTTTGTGGTACAAACTATGGGACTTATTAAAGGCCTTACTTGAACAAAACTAGAATTATTTCTTGGAAACTGACAAAAATCTTCCAAACACCACAGTTAGAACTGAGACAGGGGCTTATTTCAAGCAGAGCCACTCACCAACCTTTCAACTATTGGTGGATAATTCTCTTAATGGACCTGGTGGGTTACCTAAAATATGCTTAGAAGAAGAGCTATGTATGGTTCAGCCTGCTATATGGATAAACCAATTTATTAAATTTATTTCACAGTCTGAGCTATGTATTTACTCTCAGTGGGACATCAGACCAAGCAAATCTTTAAGCAGTGCCTAAACAGATCTAGATTCACTTGCAAGCATTAAAAATTTTAAATGGTTGTTGAATAATAAAACAACATTTCAAATAGAAAAATACCTGTCACTGGGTTGATGCAGTGCCAATGAACAGTCTTTACTTAAGCAAGATTTAAAGTGTTAGATTCTACAGTAAAAAAAAAAAAACTTCCACAGTTCCAAACTGTGGAACTATTGAACTCCAAACATACAAGGTATATAACATCTATATCTTATTTGATTAACAAAAATATAGGGGCCAAGTACTTAGAATCATTCATTGATAGAACAACCTATTGTGGCTTCTGTAATAGACTTCCTGCAGGATACCAAGAGATACGGGGGCAGATTTGAGTCAAGTCTACTCAACTGACAATAACTTTCTACAACAGATTGGTATAGCATGTAAAGTTGGTGCATTAATCTAAATATATTTTATCCTCTTAGCTTATGTCGTATTATGATTTTAAATGGTAAATTGACTGATAAATGAACTAGACTAACAAAAAATGCAGTGGAGCAAGAACAAATGGTCTTTATTTTGTTTCTAGGGGAAGAATTTAATTTAAGAAAACAACAACATACAGTATATCTGTTAAGCTTGATGAACCAGTTTGGTATCTTTTAGGATGCACTTTCGCACAAAGGAAAATCATGCTACTGAAGATCAGGAGGTTTGACATGAAATTTCACTAGATCAGGGGTGTCAAACTCAAGGCCCGGGGGCCGGATCCGGCCCGCAGGGTGCTTAGATCTGGCCCGCGGGGCTGCCCTGGAAACAGTGAAGGCTCACCCTACGGTGCCTCTGCCAGTGAAAATGGAGCTCGGAAGCCCATTTTCGGTGGCACTCAGGCCACCAAAGGCACCCCCAACACGAGTGACGTCGAGCTGGCCATGCCCACCCTGGCCAACCCAGCCCGGTCCCCCAAGGTCAAACACAACCCTGATGCAGCCCTCAATGAAATCAAGTTTGACACCCCTGCACTAGATGATCTCAGGGTGATCTGTTTGAGGGGTATGCGTGTCCTTGAAGTGAGATTTCTGACAGCTGCCTGTATTAGTTCCTCCAGTCTTCTTGGCAAGATGTTTTTTGGCAGGGAATAAATTGCCCGTGCCCATGAAAAACAATGACTGGGTCACTCAGCTGGCTTTGTGCCTAAAGCAGGACTAGAATTCACAGTCTCCTAGTTTCTAGCCTGGTGACTTAACCACTACACCACTACACTCACAAGGGTGATCTGGGAACTGAACCATGTGGGATAGGTAGCAAATTCTGCTTGTGAGCTGCAGTTGGCAAACCTTGCTATAGGACAATGCAACAAAATGTGAATGGATAGAAATAAAAACTCCTTTTTTTGCAAACAGGCCAATATTTAGAAAGCACAAATGTAATATTTAGGTATATAGTTTTAAACTCTTTAATTTGAATAAATGATTCAAATTAAATTAAAGATGTATATTCTTTGTCTTTTTATAGCAAAAGTGATAAACAGCATAGTCCAGTATATTTAATAACTCTCTCTGTGTGTTTGTGTGTAAAAATAATTTTAACAACTCTAATTTTCTTTTTAATGGTAAACCAGCAAAAAGACAATTCAGCAAATTTATTTAGAAGGCTTTCATTAATTTACAGCTCTTGTTCATAATGGCAGAGTTAGGAATGGAGTCTGTTGTATATTTTGATTAATAATATGCTGGATATTAAAGTGTTATTGTTTCAATTATCTGGTTTCCCAACAAAGCCTCTAAGAAGACATTTTCAAATCAGCCTTACTTGCATATGGTTTGTTTTATCTGAAAAATTTACTAAGTCATTAAAAAGGTCTATTTTACACTGTTACATTTACAATGTATATAAGTAATGAAGCAAACAGCTCTGGATTTTTTATCTAATTCTCCAATAAAATCACTGACAGACCATTCTCAAACTAATTATTTTAAATAGAATATTGATTTCTGAGACATAAAACCATCTCTAGAAATATGTTTATAGAAGTGCAGTTTATAAAATAGGCCATGTGTCTGGTGGAAGAAGTTGAAAGATGGAATGGACTGATCTTTCTGTCTCTTACAGTCCAAGATTTTGAAGCACAGATTCATTCTATTTTGGATCCATGGTCTTTTGGAGAATTTGGCTTGTTATGTAGCAAAAACATTTGTAATTATTAATAAAAATAGATGATTTTCTTAACATATTTCTCTCCTCCCCGCATCTTCTCATTTCTATGATGCATTTTGCTAAAATATGGTCTCTGCTAGAGTGAACTTAAATGGCCCCTCAAACTTTTCCACCAAATTTGTGGAGGGACCAATTAGGAATGTGAGTGCTTTGCATTTTATTCTCCAGAAGGGGAAAATGTTTTCCAATGATTTCTGAAAGGCAGAATTCCCTTCTTCTGGAAAAAGCCCAACGAGAAGAGTTGCTTTATGAGGTGGCCCCTTGTCATTTCATGAAGACTTGAGGAGCTTAGGAGGTTGAATACCACAATAATGATTCCACACTGAAAGTTAGAACAATTACCATGACATATTGACCACCGCACAACTAAATAAATATAATAATTCCATCCTCAAATGTTCACTTTGAGGATATCTAAGTTAAATTCAAATGTAATCAGTGGGAATAAAATGCAGAATATTTTATTTAGCATTACCTTTGTACATATTTGTAGGTATTGATTGTTCACTATATGCACTTTTTCCAAATGTATATTTGCAGATAGATTTATCATTTGCAAACACATATATTAACTGATTTTTTTTAAAGAAAATGTACATAAAATGTATGTATTTTAGAATATATTTTTCTCCTAGTATGTGCTTTTTGGAATACCTTCAAATGCATGAAAAATATAGTTATTCTCACCCTCAAAAAACAAACAAACAAACAAACAAACAAACAAACAAACAACTATGTGTACAACATTGGAAATAGGAGAAATATTCACATTGAAATATGAGTACTGTCATTGTTCATCCTCATATTGTACAATACATTGTCAGTCCTGAATGATTGGGCAACAATTTTTTAAATGTTAGGGGATGTGAGAAGAAAACCTTCCTAAAAAATAACAGAAGGACAACAGTTGAACTAAATTAAAAGTCCATTTAGACAACAATATTCATATTTCTGCTCCTGAACTGACAGGGGGTTGATTTGATGACCTGCATGGGCTCTTTGAACGTTATAATTCTAGAGCAGATGGTATTTTAAATGTAACCTATTTATAACCTGTCCCAAAGGTGCTTTTTTCAAGAGGCAACTGGACTGTCTGGTTTTTCTTTGAAGACGTTTTACTTCTCATCCAAGAAACTTCTTCAGCTCTGACTGGATGGTGGGGAATGGAGGATTTATAACCTATTTGTTATCACTCATATTATTTTCACCATAACTTTGTGAGTTAGGTAGGGCCAATTAGATAATTGCTCCAAAGTTCTCCAGCTTTTGGTTAATTAGTACTTGGTTTTCCTAAGAGTCCAAGTTCAGAATCTGAACCACTATACCAAGTCAGGCTCTAAATCTTTGTCTATAGTTCATATCTGCTACATGAACCCTAAAGAAATTCAAGGGGAAAGATGTTCCATAGGGCACAGGCTGCTACAGAAAAGACACTAACTCCCATTAGATAACAACGTTTAGGGGAAGGAACTAGATGTGTGCCCACCCCATCTGACCAGGTAGGACAGGTAGATCTCTTTAGGGAAAGGTGGACTTGCTGGTATCCTGTGCCATCCAGTGCCATGTACGCAGGGGTGGGTTCCAAAAATTTCCACTACCACTCTGTGGGCATGGCTCAGGGGTGGGTTCCACTTACCTTCGCCACCGGTGTGCATCACGACGTTGCGCGCGTGCGCGCGTTCCCCCGTGCAATTCTGCTTCCGTGCATGCTCAGTCACTATAATCGGCCTGAAACACAGCTGAGGAGCTGATCAGCTGTGCTTCGGGAGAAGAATAAAGGTCAGCATAAACCCAGGGGCGGGCGGGCGGGCCATTTCCGAAGCAGCAGCAGAGCACAAATGGCAAAAAACTTCAAAAATTCACCAAAAATCCTCGGAAAAAAATGGTGGCACCCACAGACTGGCACCGACCAAAGCGGGTCAATGACGCCATTGTGACATCACCAGCGACTCGCTACTGGTTCGGGCGACCCAGTATGAACCGGGAGGAACCCACCCCTGCATGTACAGCTTTAAAGATAATGATCAGTACCTTGAATTGTGCCCCAAAAGAAACTAGAAACCAGTGCAACAGAGATTTTACATAGTCAAAACTAGGGGTCCCCATTACTGTGCACACTGCTGCATTTTGACCAGTTGAAATTTCTGGGTGGTCTTCAAGAGCAGTCCCATGTAGAACATGTTGCAGTAGTCCAGAGTACATGTTCCATATAAAATATTAAGTCAAAACTATTGGGGGGTTTTGTGCGTAGTTGACTAAATAACACTTAGCACTAGCACTTAGCATTATACACTGCCCCATAGTGCTTTACAACACTCTCTGAGCGGTTTACAGAGTCAGCATATTGCCCCCCAACAATCTGGATCTTCATTTTACCAACCTCAGAAGGATGGAAGGCTGAGTCAACCTTGAGGTGGTCAGGATTGAACTCCTGGCTGTGGGCAGGGTCACCTTGCAATATTGCTTTATAACCACTGCATCACCTTGTTGACTGTCAGTCACATTAAGTCCATTATTATAGAGACACTGGCTATGAGTTCAGACAGAAAAAGATTTTTGTATGGTCTGTCAAAGTCTGACAACTTGCAGTGTTTGGAAAGGCTTGGGAATGGCTGATGGTCATCTTGTTTAATATTCCACCAAGCTAGTATGGGTGGATTACTGGTAAAAGCATTTATATATTATAAGATGGGCACATTTATTATTTAACCAGGAAAGTTGCAAAATTTATAACATGATAATGAGGCACTGATTATGAAAACAACACTTATAAAAAGACTGCACCTTGGTAACATTTATCATGATCAATGGGAATATGAAGATCACATTTTCAAAATTAGTCATTTCTCCCTGTTATGCCATATCCATTTATTTAAAGGTTCAGCATTTCAATTTATCATCCAATAGATTGTTTGTATTTCTTTATGAAAAAGCTCCACATATTCATTTCCATGGCTGAACATAGCCTTGTTAAAAATGATTACAGTAATTGTGTATTCCATATTTCAGTGTTGCTGTAAATAGTGTAGCTTCTTATGTATCCTTCCTTTGATAGTGTATTTTTTCCTAACTTTTTCCTAACTTAAGGCTAACTAAACTGGACAAAGTTTAGCTATATAAATTTCATTGATTTTTGCCCATGTGTTTAATTAAAGAAGACAACAATAACAGTTAGAACAATAAAGTCATAAAAGAACCTAGCCACTAGAATTTGGGGAGCAATAATGTATATAGTTTTTTTCCTCTTGTTGAGCCATAGTGTTTTGATTCTTTTTTTTTCCCTGTAGTAAATTATAATTCTTATACACAGTAGCTTGAAATGGGGAAGTGAGCAGGAGGGAAAGCAGGAGGGGGAAGGAGCAGGAGGGGGAAGGAACAGGAGGAGGAGGAGGAGGAGGAGGGGAAAGGGAAGAGGAAGAAGAAGGGGAAGGGGAAGAAGAAGGGGAAGGGGAGGAGCAGGAGGGGGAGGAGGGGGAAAAGTGAAGGGGAAGAAGAAGGGGAAGGGGAAGAAGGGGAGGGGAGGAGGAGGAGGAGGAGGAGGAGGAAGAAGAAGGAGAAGGAGAAAACTGTGGGGGCTTTGGTGTTCTCTGAGCTTTCCTTGCAGACGTTGGAGGAGGAGGAGGAGGAGGAGGAAGAAGAAGGAGAAGGAGAAGGAGAAGGAGGAGGAGAAGAAGAAGAAGAAGAAGAAGAAGAAGAAGAAGAAGAAGAAGAAGAAGAAGAAGAAGAAGAAGAAGAAGAAGAAGAAGAAGACTGCTTCTTTTATTTTTCTTTCTTGTAACCAGCTGCCCAGTTAGAGTAAACTCTTAGAACTGAAGAAGCTTCTTGGATGAGAAGCAAAATATCTTCAAGAGAAAACAAAGAAAGTCCAGTTGCCTTTTGAAAACGCACCTTTGGATTAATCTGGAAATATGATTCTGAATCATATGTTGTTCTCATCGGAGCCTTTTGAAGATTTGAGAAGCCCATAATGTGGAATCTGGGAATTCTATTTTAATGTATTGGTTTTACTGCCTTCAGTGAAGAGGATTGTTCCATCTGCTCATTTTAAATGTTAGCCCCCGTTTTGGATTGGGTCTGCTATGTAAATGGGGCCTTAGGCAATTATCCTATCATCCCTTCCTAAAAAAGAACTGCTTTGGCTGCTTCAGAGATGGTTGTTTTGGAGCCAATAGTGAAACAGGACTGTTGAAATTCTTTTTTTTTTTAAATCAGCTCATATGCCTATGTGTTTGACCATTGCACATAAGTCAGTATCATTTTAATCATGAAAGCATTTTAAAATGTCAGCATAATAACTTTCCATTTATATTAAAAGCACTGTCCTATACTGCATTTATTTGAAATACCAGACACATCACTTTGTTTCTTAAAAATTTGTATCATGGTGATTCTTTTGTAAAATTGCTGCGTTCAAAATGTTAGTGTTCATTAGTTTCCCAAAAGTATTTTGTTTCAAACTGACAGCTTTATTACAGCATCCATGATCTACTGGTACACGCATAGGATGGCTATTACAAGAATTCATCATTGTCACCTCCATCCGAATCCTTGTTGAATTCAACCTGCAACAGTTCATTAATGCAAACACACACATGTACACACACACACACACACACACACTCGAATATGCCTTCCTGAAACATGTGCCTTAAAAGCCCCAAAGCAAAATATGGGACTTTCGGGTATATGGCCGCTAATTTACTCATATATGTTAAGAGGGTGAAAGAGAGAGTTTTTCGTCAATCTGATTATTGAAATTTGAACATATCATATGTCAGAAAAAATGGCATAAGTGTATGAAGTCTTTCCTGTCCTCTCTCCCACACATCAATGTATTACTTTTATAAAGAAATTTAGCGGTACTGAACCACTGAAGGTGAGACATGTTTTAAAAAATTTGAAAACCTAAAGGAAATCCCATTCTTACCATTTGTACATCTGAATTGAAATGAGCCGAGGTGGCGCAGTGGTTAGAGTGCAGCACTGCAGGCTACTTCAGCTGACTGCTAGCTGCAGTTCGGCGGTTCAAATCTCACCGGCTCAAGGTTGACTCAGCCTTCCATCCTTCTGAGGTGGGTAAAATGAGGACCCAGATTGTTGGGGGCAATATGCTAACTCTGTAAACCACTTAGAGAGGGCTGTAAAGCACTATGAAGCGGTATATAAGTCTAACTGCTATTGCTATTGCTATTGAATTGGGCCACTCTATTCATCTGGATATTATTGAACTCCAGTTCTTAACACACGGAGCTAACTCTCTAATACCTTGTCCATCTGTAGAGCACAGCTTCCTCATGTCTTTTATAGGAATGAAGAATCATCAGAAATGCCACCTGAAGATATGGGTGTCAATAGGGAGGATGAGTAACATCACATATGTCATGATGATGTCATTGCGCAATATGAAGTTGAGAAGGATATATCTCTTCTTAAAAATCGTCTGCTTGGGCAACAGATAGACATTTACACTGATCAACCCTTCAAATACATTATGTAGCATGTTAACATAATTTCGAAAGAAACTTCTAAGTTAGAGAGCAAAGCATATAAATCATTTATAGCATAAGACAAAATTACCAAAACCAATGGTCTCCATACTGTATGTGATGAATATAGGTAGCTTTTATCTTATAACAATGTGTTGTAAGTTACAATGGCGCTGAAGTTACAATGGTGCTGAAAAAGTGACTTATGACCATTTTTCACACTTATGACTGTTGGAGGAACCTCATGATCATGTAATCAAAATTCAGACGCTTGGCCACTGACTCATATTTATGACGGTTGCAGTGTCCCATGGTCATGTGATCCTTTTGTGACCTTCTGACAAGCAAAGTCAATGGGGAAGCTAGATTCACTTAACAACCATGTTACTAACTTAACAACTGCAATGACTCACTTAATAACTATGATAAGAAAGGTCATAAATTGGAGCAAAACTCACTGAACAAATGTTTCACTTTAGCAACAGAAATTTCGGGCTCAATTGTGTTCATAAGTCAAAGACTCCCTGTACTATTGTTCCCTAGAGATAAATAAAGCCACAAGGCTGGAGAAAGCGAATCATTGGAAAGCTTTATTTCCAATAAAGCCTTATGATGTTTTAAGTTGGAATGAATAGCCTGAAGTCACAGAATGAAAGTGGCTTCCAAACATTTTTTTATGTAACTTCTGGAGCTTCCTCGGAACATGTGCCATGTTTCATAACCACTGTCAGGAGAGAAACAAATGGAAGCTGTGATGCAAATCCTCAAAAAGATTTGGGATATTTTTTTTTAAAAAAGCCGCCCAGAGTTCTTCTGGAGTTGGGTGGCATAGAAATACAATTAATTAAATTAAATTAAATTAAATTAAAACATATTGTCAGGGTTCCGAATAGCATCTGGAATTAAATCAGAGTCCGAGGCAAAGCATTCCTCTAAGTTCCAATTTATTAACAGAGCCATGTCAGCACGGCTGGGAGAAATCCTGAATCTGAAGCCTTCGGGGTTTCTCCACCCAGTTGAAAGTTCAAGCCTTTGTCCCCACACCCCCAAGTTCATCACATGAACCAATCTTCATCTGGTAGCTTGGTAGGAACTCCACCTTCTTCCGTGCAGGTGCAGGACAAAGGATGACCTTGACAATCTAGAAGGAATTTGTTGTGGCTACATGTAGACATCCCTCATGCAACTGCCCCTCCCAAATTCCCATAGCAAAGAATACATTTTAAACTAGCATAAAATGTGGCAGGCCAAAGTTCCAAAGAAAATGGCTTCGGCCTGACACATATCAATAGACCAGAGGTGGGTTCCTACCGGTTCTAACCGGTTCTTTAGAACCGTTAGTAGCTCGGCGATGACATCACGGAGCCGGTTCCATCTTGGATTTTGTTTCTGCACATGTGCAGAAGCTAATTTTTGCTTCTGCACATGCACAGAAGCTATTTTTTGATTGCTGCACATGCACGCGCATGCGCAAAGCACGCGCGGGCACGGCACGACCCTGAGCGAACCGGCAGCAAAAGGATCCAAAACCCACCCCTGCAATAGACATGTCAGCATCAGCAGAATGGTGTGTGCTTCATGGTGTCATTGTGCAAACATTCCAATTTGGTTTAATCATCTCATGATGTCTGATGAAAGCGCATAATTTCATTCATGTGACAGCATCATGACACATATAATATTGTCTGTCTCCCTTGATCTCGGCCATGCCTAATTCTAAAAAGCATATTAATAAGAAAACATTGTGTCTCCTAGAAGATCTAATTATTCTCTATTTTCTCTATGCACGTGTTGCTTTGCTGAACAGTAAATGCTTCTAAGCTGAGGTAGAACTTTCCCCTTTTACTGTGGTGTCCTTCACACCACAGCCATCCCATTCGCCTTGCCTAAATTATATCCATTTGATCATTCCTAAGTTTCCATCCCTTCCTTCATCTCCTTAGTGTGCTGTGTTCTATGCCTTTTTTATATTCTTAAATAAGAATTTGGGATTTGGGATATAGGTTTGTCTGATTGAAAACTAGAATCATACAGAACTATGATCCATCCCTATCCAGTTACTTAACTCTAAATTATGTCTACTAGGTCTGCAGATCTGCAAAAATCCAAGAATGACTGGATGGATACTATCCGTCAAATACAAGGCATAAAATATAGTAGTAACTATGAGAGAAATCTTGGAGTCTTAGTGGACAATCACTTAAATATGAGCCAGCAGTGTGCAGTAGCTGCCAAAAAAGCCAGCACAGTTCTAGGCTGCATTAACAGAGTGATAGAATCAAGATCACGTGAAATGTTAATACCACTTTATAATGCCTTGGTAAGGCCACACTTGGAATACTGCATCCGGTTTTGATCACCATGATGTAAAAAAGATGTTGAGACTCTAGAAAGAGTGCAGAGAAGAGCAACAAAGAGGATTAGGGGACTGGAGGCTAAAACATATGAAGAATGGTTGCAGGAATTGGGTATGTCTACTTTAATGAAAAGAAGGACTAGGGGTGACATGATAGCAGTGTTCCAATATTTAAGGGGCTGCCACAAAGAAGAGGGGTCAAGCTATTCTCTAAAGCACCTGAGGGCAGGACAAGAAGCAATGGATGGAAACTAATCAAGGAGATGAGCAATCTAGAACTAAGGTGAAACTTCCTAACAGTGAGAACAATTAACAGTGGAACGG
>QLTV01002002.1:615363-630739 GCA_003457575.1 Thermophis baileyi
TTCTATTCTATTCTATTCTATTCTATTCTATTCTATTCTATTCTATTCTATTCTATTCTATTCTATTCTATTCTATTCTATTCTATTCTATTCTATTCTATTCTATTCTATTCTATTCATATTAATGACAGAAAATATTCACTCTTTATTGCCAGCCAACTGTCACCTCAGTTTTGGCAGCCTTATTGTAACTTCCATTTGAGACCAAAGATTTAAAGAAATGCATATGCATATCTCCATATCTCCCCCTGCTCCCTGTTTATGCAGGGAGAGAAAAATAAGAACTGGGGAAATTTAGGAGAAAATCAGCCTGGCACTTGATTTCATCCTTTTGCTAAAGATGGAAGTTGTCCAGGAGATATGGCTCCCTCTCTCCCTTTCCCCATGCTTGCTTTCTGTTTCCTTTCCCCGCACTATTTTTATTTTATTTCAAATTAATTAAATTGTGAGATTGCATGCAGGAAATGTTTTATATTGTAATCTCTGTTAAGTAGTTAAAACATTTTACAGCTTTCAGAATTGCTACAGCCATGTCTATCAACTGGCATTACCACAGTTTTCTTCTCTGGCCAAAAGATTGTTTATTTTATTTTTTTATTTTTTTATTTTGTCAAGCATGTATTGTGCCAGTGTTTCAAGGCTCTTAAATAAAGAAATAAATGTTTTAGAATGCACCAAAGTGTGAAAACAGCAGTAGTCTGCAACAACTTAAAACTGCTGGATTTTTTTCCCCTTCAGGATCATATGGGCTTTGATTTGATCTCAAATCCAAGATCCTTCACAGATGTACTGTATGTGGGGAAAGAGAAAGAGGGAGAGAGGGAGAGAGGGAGGGGGAGGGAGAGAGAGAGAGAGAGAGATGGAATGGAATGGTTAGAATGGAATGGAATGGAATGGAATGGCAAGGTTTCTTTTCCCCACCCCCATTTGTGTAGCCACACATATGGACCAGGGGAGGGTTCTAACTTACCTTGCCGCTGGTTTGCTTCCTCCTGCGCCACATGGCTGCACGTGCATTGCGTGCTGCATTCCTGCACGGGCGTGTGGGTGCGCGGGTGCTTTGCGCATGCGGGCGTGCATGCACAGTGCCGAAAACTCAGCTTTTGTGCATGCGCAGAAGCAAAACAAGCAAAAAAAAAGCCAAAAAAGCCAAAACCAAGATGGCGGCGTATGCGCACTGCCGAAAACTCAGCTTCTGCGCATGCGCAGAAGCAAAAACCAGCAAAAAATTCCCCCAAAAAAGATGGCAGTGTCCACGGACCGGCACCGATAGAACCAGCTCCGTGACGTCACCACCGGTTTACTACCGGTTCAATAGAACCAGTGCGAACCGGGAGGAACCCACCTCTGATATGGACACATCAGCCACTACAGAATTAATGCAAAAATCACAACTACAGTAGTTCATTGGATTTTCAGGGGAAAAACAAGATAAAACTCTTTTCCTTTTGAAAATAATTTTGAAAGTCAACTTTTAAACTCAAACTGATGAGAATTAGTAAGCAAATGAACTCTTTCAAGTATTTCCTATCGTTTGTTAGCAGTGTGTCTTTGATTAAATGGGTATGTTCAATGCATGTCAGAGGTGAAAGACAAGGTCCACATGTGAAGGATTAATTAAACTGATTTATTGATAGCAATGCCTATGCACAGTAATCTTAATTAATGGTTAGCACCTGTTTGGAGTTAGATAAGGGTCAATGGAATTCAAGGGAAGTTGGAATTTTGCTTGTGGCTATGTAAAGATTCTAAGCTGATCCCTCTTTTAACTCCACCCGCAGTTTCTGCCACTACATCTCCTATAATTATCCAATATGGTGGCTTAACATCAAGTGAAGTGTGTACCAGAACTCAGTGATGGAATTCACTTTTGGTATCAATAACTTCTATCCTCTCTTAGGAGGAAAGGGCTATTTGTAGAAGAGATGATTTTCTATAGCAAGACCACAGAACATTTCTCCCACAAAACAATGCAGCCTTCCATAGCATTTATCCTGCCCATAACTATAAAAATAGATGTGTTCTTGATCTTTTGGCTTAATGAAGATTAATGAAGTTAATGATAGACAAGGGATCAACAATTCTATCAAATTTTTATTAGACCATACATACACCAACATTCAAATTTGTGAGTGATTATTGATATTCATTTTGAGTATCCTAATACTCTGTTAACTAAGCATATTTTGATCAGTATTTAATCAGTCCCTTACTCTTACAACATATTTTTCTTAACGTCTTGTTATTGGTATGTTGACATGCATATAAAAATTGTGATAACATGTGATTTATTACATATGTATGCTTTTTTTTCAGGAAGTTCAAAGCAGTGTGAGGAGGGCAAAGATTCCTCTATCTTTAAAGCAATTTTCCCAGTTAGGATGGAGGTAGAAATACTACTTAGCCCAAGCATCTAATCAGATAGGAATTTGAACCCGGGTGTTTAAACTTTGAAGCCCAACTGCTGTGTATCTTGGTTTCTCACAACTGTCATATCTTCATCAGATTAAAGGCCTAAGTGCAAATACAGGGACTGATTTCCTATATAACTTTCTTTTATATATGTGCGCATAATGTAGTTTAGTAATATAAAGAAACAAACAAATGTTTGGCAAGTCCAAAGGAGAATTACTAAATCCTGTACATGGATGCCCTCCAGAAACTACAGTAGCATTATCTACTTTTTGCTGAAAGTACTGTGGGATCTAATACTGTCGTATTTCAACTTAATTCCTAGTTAAACCTCTCAATCTTATTAAAAGATTGCCTTTTATTGCTTGTGGTAATTTTATAAAATATCTCCCTTAAGAATGCAGTTTGGATAGACTTTCCACATTGTAAGGGGAAACAATTCTTTATCATTTATTAGCCCGTATAACTACTTGAGGCCTAATTAATTCTCAGATGAATAGTATTTTCACACAGAGCACAACTCCAAGGCTAATATAAGAGATGGATAACAAAGCAGCAGTTGCCAGGTTGGCAGCCTGATATTATTAATATGATTGTGTGTATACAAACACACCCACCCACACACATACACACCCCTCATGTATACAAAAGGTTATTTGGGTACAAGAAAAGTATGATGAATATTTGAAAGGCATTCAATAAAAATTGCACCAAATATTGAGATTTTAGAACCTGAGAGCTAATACCTCACTTATATTGTTCTATTGAATTTTTCCAGGATATTCTGAAATAGATTAGATCGGGATCTTAATTCTTGAGAGTGAAATTCATCACATTTTTCAGTGGCGGTTACAAAAATCTCTATGCTGTGTGTGTGTGTGTGTGTGTGTGTGTGTGTGTTGCACACATCTCTGGAAATTGGTCTATCACTGACAAATGAAAAAGCTAGGATATTTTGATAAACCCTGAACCTCATTCTAGTGCAAACCCTCAATATTACTCCAAATCCCCATAGCTCATAGTTCAAAGTTGCTTTGAGGTCAAATCAAATCAAATATCTTTATTATGGTCTTTGACTAGCCTTTACAGTTCTATATCATCTATATCATCTATATCTAATCTATATCTATATCATCTATATCTAAAGTATATCTATATCTATTATGTCTATATCATCTACATTTCTATCTATCTATCTATCTATATATCATCTATCTATCTTTCTATCTATCTATCTATCTATCTATTATCTATCTATCTATCTATCTATCTATCTATCTAATACATCTATACATATTAATGGAGAAATGGTTTAATACAACAATTAGTTGTTAGGAAAGGGAGAAAAATAAAACAATAAATAAATAATACAATGAACAATGAACAACAGTATGTCTAGTTAAAAAAATTGCAGAGTTATTTATTTTGATTTAAAAAATGAGGTGTTGCATTTACATATATATGTGTACATTTCTCATCTAAGCACTAAATTATGTCGCATGTTTTGTCATTCATGGAATCTAGACAACAACAAGAGCAGAACAGTTCCTTTGGTCCAGGTAATTTTGTTTAAGAACAATTGTGTAGATGAATAAATATATATATGAGAAAAAGAAACCTGGGCCTCTGAAAAGGGACTGCATGGCATGTATTAAGTCTCTCTTTCAAATCTGGACTAGTCAGCAGAAGAAACTTCCTGGAGGACTCAAGTATTGCTATGTTTAGCAGAAGAATTTATAAAAGTCTCTTGATGATAGCAAGGCTTGATGACAGCAACATATCTCAAGCCTGAAGGCTCTAGTCAAAAAAAAAAAAGTAATAAGGCGAAGTAGTTTAAAGAGTTTCCACAACCTAGAATATGTCAGTTTCTATAAAATCTAACCAGGAGTCATGATGGAAACTCAACATAATACGTTGCAGGGGTGGCTGGGTGTTCTATTATAAATTCACCTCTCTCATAAACAGGGTCTAAACAAAACATGCCTAACAGCATCATTCTATTTATTTCTTATTCACTATAAGTAGTGAAATTTATTTCTCCACAATTATGCATCAGATTGCATTAAAATTATACCTCTGACATTGCCATTTTCATGCTAATCCAAATGAAAATAATGCAAAGAAAAACTCAAGTAAGTTACACCTTGAGAGTTATATAAACAGATAGCAAAGTATAAATGTATTGTTATTAATGTTTTTATAAGTCTTTTTTTTTCTTCAGAAAATGAATTGCCGAATCACCATGATCTTTCAGTATGAGAATAATAATCCAAAATATCTGGAAGGCTAAAACACATTTGATGTTCACAGCCTATCTAAAGGGAACCTATATTATTTAAAATCTGTATGCTTCTTACAGGTAATCTGTAAATTAAGCTGTGTTCCATGCCTAAGTAGATCCACAATGGCAACAGAGATGTGTGAAAATGGAAATCAGTTGCTAGGAGCAGGAATTTCTATAGCAGGCTTTCTGGTCCAATACATGCTGAATAGATCACCTTTCCAACTATACTGTTTGCAGGTTTACCCCTCAAATAACTTTTTTATACTGGAACAACTAAAAATAGCTCTAACCTGCAGCAGCAACAAAAATGAGATGAAGGTGACATCATGAGGACTCCTAACATCTAAAATTGCAGAACTTGGCAAGCAGAATTTGATGACGAGCCCAAAGTACTTTGGCAAAACGAACAGCATCACATTCAAACCTTTATAAAAACTGGGGACACTTTGCACAGTCTAATTATTATTCATTATCACATTGTCTTGTAAATTCACTTCAGCCTTCTGTTTGAAGCAGCAATCTTATTTGTTGTTTCATGATGGAAGCAAAACATTGGAAGTGACCATTTAATCCAGTCTTCTGTTCAGTGCAGGAACCCAGATGAAAACAACCCTGGTAAAATGATATCATCGTCCCCCCCCCCTTTGCTTGGACACATCCAATAAAAAGCAATCTGCTATTTCTCTGAGTAATTGGTTCCCCTGTCAAACTGCTGTCGTTATTAGCCAGCATTGAATTGAAATCTGCCTTCCTGTAACTTACATTTATTATTCTACATGCTGTACAACTGTATGATATTGAACGGGTCTTACCTTCCTTTTGTGGGAAAGATTCAGTATTTGTTTGTTACCGAGCTAAATTTCCACCCTCCGTATTTGTTTGTTATCAAGCTAAACTTCCCAGGTCCGTCAATCTCTCTTCATAGGACTTGGTTTCTAGTCTTCTAATCAACCTTTTTTCCTTCTCAGAATTGGATCCAGTTTGTCTGAAGATTTTTTAAGATGTGGTATCAAGAAATAGAGACATTACTTAACATGGGTCTAACCAAAACAGAATAGAATATAACAATTTCCTCCTCATATTTATAAATATGATATTGTTGCTATAACCTGAAATTATATTTGTCAATTTACAATCACATCACACAGCTGAGTTATATTTTGTACAAGTTCCATTACAAGGCCAGGTGATCCACATTTTATATTGCACCTGTACATTTCATTTCTGTTTCTTAAGTGATGACATGTGTCTGTTAAATTTCAGAAGTTTCACTGTGCAAAACCTGTTATTAACAGCACAAAAATGAACAAAGTACATAGCATATGACTTTTATAAGAAACATTCAGTGACATCCATAGAAGCGGGTCAAAATTGCAAAATGATGGATAGAGCATTGAGATACAACCTTCTTCTTTTGATGCAAGTTCAAAAGAGGGTTTGCATTGTGACACATCCTCTGCCATCTTGTTGATTTTGCCACACTCCCACAAATGTCACTGAAAACAATCAAGTGCACAGAGTAGTACTTGTCGCCTGACCTTGAGTAATTCTTACTCTTTCTTCTTGCACTCATCAGTTGGAGAATGGTGGCAGGAAACCAGTCATTGCAGATATATATAACCAGGATCTTAATTTTTAGTTTATTCACTGTTTGTCTTTGACAGCTGCTACAATTCTTGTGGCAATTTCAGTTGCATTAACTACTGGTGCTTTGCATAACATGGACTTTTTCAAGGCTAATTATTTGGAACAGATACCAACTCTTATTTTCAAATGGAAGGAGAGAGAGAGAGAGAGAGAGAGAGAGAGAGAGAGAGAGAGAGAGAGAGAGAGAGAGAGAGAGAGAGAGAGAGAGAGAGAGAGAGAGAGAGAGAGAAACACTAATGAAGGAGATGATGTTATGGACTTCTTCTAAATAAAAAAACAAAGTTTGGCAGATTTGAATGTGATGATCCAGAATCTCCTTGAAGACTGGAAATTATCAGTTGTACAAGCACAACACCAAATCATTTTGAATTTATGATATCCTTCTATTTATTGGGTAGTAGTACTGGCTGGGATATCCTTGACATATAAGCCAATATATTTTAAAATTTATTTGGCATTGGCTTAGATGGCTGTGAAATAAATTAGGTGTAGTAGTAGTACTTATCCTGGAACTCAACCTTTCTGTCTGCTTTGCTTTCCCTCATGTGTTTTGTTTATTGCAAATTAATAATATATATCAAATTAAAAAAATATAGTTTGTGTGCAGGCAGAAGTTATGCTCAGTAGCAGATCCCTCTTGTTTTAATAAATCTTTATTGTAAGTGTATAAGGAAATAACATGTACTTGTCAAGCAGCATTGTTAGACTCATGTTAAATCATCTACATTGTTATTTAAGTATAATGGCATTGATAAAATGCAATGATTTACTTAGATTTTCACATGACATGGTACATTCTCCCTCACTCCCTCCACTTTTTAAGAGGAACCTGGTCACTGATCAGAAACATCTAGAGCAGGGGTCCCCAACCAGTATTGGGCCATGGCCTATTCAGAATCGGGCCATGTGAGTGGCTGGCCTGAGCACATGCCCACCACTCGCACAAGGGCTGTGTATGTGCACACATGCACCGGTCCACCACTCACACAGCCCAGTTCCCGTCTCCCCTCCCAGCTGGACTGCCAAGCCACAAAGGTTGGGGACCACTGCTGTAGTGGATCCCATGACTTCTGTCCTCCATTTCAACTCTTTGATTCTGCAATCTAATATTCAAAAAAAAAATGAAATAAAGATTCATACATACTTAATAATGGTCAAAACAAACCACAAGATTGTAGAGATGGTAATTTAGAGGCTACTGAAAGTTATATACCTCCTTTTCTGCAAACAAATAAAGGATTTGTTGTTTGTTACACATTGCTTCTGTCATTGTTCCAAGTACGATTTTCCAATGATGAAGTTTCTGTGGCATGAATGTAGAGAATTCTAAGCTTTCTGATTTCTTCAATTGTTTGCTCAAAAAATCCTAATTGTACCAGATCTGGAATTGGCGTAGTTGATTATTTGCCATGAAGGGAGGGGAGAGAGGAACAACTTTCTTTTCATTCTTGCCTATATGAACTGGATGGCCATTGTAGAAAATCCCACCCTCTTGTTAAGATTTCGCTATCCATTTCAAGAGAAATTTTGGCTTTCGGTCAGATGTCCATCACGCTTTTCATTTCCCTCCCCTTCTTTAAGAATTAGTGTATGCATTTGCATCCAGAACTTTCTAGCTTTATTACATGTTCACCAAACACAATTAAAATGTCCTCTTGTACTACTCACATTTGCAACATATCCAATGTCTTCTTAAAAACTTCCAGTGTTGGAGCATTTACAACTTCTGGAGGCAAGTTGTTCCACTGATTAATTGTTCTAACTGTCAGGAAATTTCTCCTTAGTTCTAGATTGCTTCTCTCCTTGATTAGTTTCCACCTATATTTTGCACCTTTGTACATTCTAGACAATTCCCCTGGTGACAAACTGTATACCAACAATTTCTAAATCTTTGGCTTGATTATGGATTACAAATGTTTAACATAGAATATAAATGGAGTAAAGATTCCTCAAAAGAGAGAAAAAATAATTTTTTTTTTGGAAAAAATATAAGATATTACTTATCTACGAGAAACTTGTATTAGAAAAAAAGGATTCAAATTGTTTGAATTATAAAAATTTGGGTCAAGAATTTATTTATTTTTATATTTTGTATGTTTAAACCACCCATCTCCCCTGTTAATTTATCTTAGCAGAAACAAGAAAGGGGGCATGGGGGAAGAATTATTATGTTTATTAACCACCAAGTAAAACCAAAATTTATATTCACTGATGAGCATGGTAGATATGTTGGGGTTGAAATTAATTTGTACAGTGCTAAGATTATAGTGTTGGGAATTTATGCCCAAAATGAGAATAAAATGATGTTTTATAAACAATTTCTAGAGAGGTTAATAGTTCTAGGTTGCTTCTCTCCTTGATTAGCTTCTGTTAGAGGTGGGTTCCTCCCGGTTCGAATCAGTTCACCTGAACTGGTAGTGACCCACTGGTGATGTCATGGTGACATCACAGAACCGGTTCTATCGGTGCCGGTCCGTGGGCGCCACCATCTTTTTTTGGGGAATTTTTTTTTAATTTTCTTTTTAATTTTTTTCCGGGTTTTTTTTTTTCTGCGCCTGCGCAGAAGCCGAGTTTCCAGCACTGCGCATGCATCGCCCCCTGTGGGCAGCGCCATCTCTTTTTTTGGATTTTTTTTTTGAGGGGAATTTTTTTCTGGGTTTTTTTTCCTTCTGCGCATGTGCAGAAGCCGAGTTTCTAGCACTGCACATGCATCGCCATCTTGTTTTCGGCTTTTTGGGTTGGTTTTTTATTTTTATTTTTTGGCACTGCGCATGCGCGTGCGCACAAAGCATGTGTGCGCCCACGAGGCGTGGCCATGCAGCATGGGAGGAAGCGAACCGGCAGTGAGGTAAGTTAGAACCCACCCCTGGCTTCCATCCATCGTTTCTTGTCTTGCCTTCTGGTGCTTCTTCTTCAAATTCAAATATTAAATAATTATTTGTTTTAAGAGAAATCAGTCTCTACAGTCTTGCAACAAGCATTCATTTACAAGCCCAGCTTTCAAATTGTTTCATTGAAAGCACCACTTGAAATCTTTATTATGAAAATATATGCTGCTCCAGAAAGCTTTCATCCAAATTTTGAGCATACATCATACTTTTAATTCTTACAGCTTTCATGGAAAAGCATTTTATTAATCAGCACTTCATGTTCTGCCATTAGAGTCAAATTTTAGGTAGAAAACATTGTGCCATTTATTTGCCTCCATTTAAAAGGTTTGTGTTTCAAGTGCTAAAGGAATTTTACCCATGTTGTTAAATCAGCTTCCTTGAAGGAATGTTAATCTGATTTGCTGCATTATTAAAGTAAAGAAACACAGGTGGTAGCAGACTTTGTAAGGCAGATAAGTTCTCCCTTAACTGAATGGGTGAATTGTGAGTTTAAAATAATAGTAACTGGCATATTAACAATAATTCATCGGAGAATTAGTTAAACAAATTAGACTGATACTATATGGAACAGGAATCTTCTGGAGAATCAAAACATTTTTATTCTTATTCAAATCAAGTTTATTCTACTGAAAGCAAGTGCTAAGAAAATTTTCTTTTGCACAAAGCAAAGAACCTCTCTTACTGATCATAGCTGAAGACTTAATAGGCTACAGAATTCTTTGCCCTGAAAACTCAGTTTGTATCAGTACTTTTAAATTAAGGATGAATCAAGTTGGTGATTCCATAAACATGTTTATGGGATTGTCTTCCTTTTCTTGCTTTGTTTACTTCCATGCTTCCCTTGCCCCCCCCCCTCTCCCCCAACAATCCAGTGTAACTTACAGTGATGAGATTTTCTGATTCCAATCTATGCATATTCATAGATAATATGGTGTAATAGTTAAGGCATTGGGCTAGAACAGGGGTGTCAAACTTGTGGCCCACAGACTGGATGGCGTCATGCGCTGGCCACAGCCATGCCCGGTTTAGCGAAGGGGGGAAAAGTTGTGATACGTCACGTGATGCTGTTGTGACAACATGAGTTTGACACCCCTGAGCTAGAAACTGGGATACCATGAAATCTAGTCATACATTAGGCAGAAAGCCAGCTGTGTGACCTTGGCCTACCTGTCCCTTTCCCTCTCTCTCTCTCCCTCTCCCTCTCTCCCTCTTTCTCTTCCCTAGGGAGCAGGCAATGACAGACCTCTTTTGAAAACTTTGCCACAAAAACTGCAGATATTTCTCCTGTCTTATATAACCAATATGCAATCATCTGCTGTTTCTCTTCTACATTAAATTCAAGAAGATATTCAGGAATGCTTATATACCATCTTCTGGAATCGCCTAATATATGGTGAGATCTAGTGAATTTTGAATATTTAAAGGCTGTGATATGCTTGATGGTAGCTAACATTTAAAAGCTAGCTCCGTTTATTCTTTTGTTTCAATATTTAATTTTCAATATCTCAGAGTTAATAGAATGGTGTATACTGCATATTGAATAAAATTCAATTCCCTCTGTTTAATGAAACAAATGATTGCTTTTTTAAACAATACTTCTTATTTATACAGTATTTTCCTTCCTGCATTCCCATTCTAAATCCATTTGATAAGCGAAATGAAGCATAATTTTGTCCCATACCTCTATATATTGAACTATCCAGATGTTTAGCACTAATCATCTGTTGTTTGGAACTCAAACATTACGTTCGCTGCATGTACATTGAACATTTCAGGGGTGGGTTCCAACTTACTTCGCTGCCGGTTCGCTCCCTCCTGCGCCTCGTGGGCGCACGCGCACTTCACGTGTGCGCGTATGCGCAGTAACAAAAAATCTGGGGAAAAAAGCCAAAAAAAAGATGGCGACCACATGCACAGTGCTGGAAGTCAGCTTCTGCGCATGCTCAGAAGGAAAAAAAAAATTCAAAAAAAATATATCAAAAAAAAAATTAAAAAAAAAGATGGTGGCCCCCATGGACTGGCACCGACCAATCTGGTTTGGTGACATCATCGTGACGTCACCAGCGGGCCACTACCATTTCAGGAGAACTGGTCCGATCCAGGAGGAACCCACCCCTGGAACATTTGTGTATAAACCCCTGATTGCTGAGCCTGAACTAATGTTAATTAGTAATAGACTCTTTTTATAGGTATTTCAAGATGAAATTCTAATATTCTTCGGCTAATCTTAAATTAGTTTCTTCACTTCAAAGAAAGGAATGTGCTAACTCTGATAAAAAATGGTGTCCCTTTAAAAACAAAATGGAGATTGTTGGCAAATTACACTTGACTCTTTGCCCATATAATTGTGGATTCTCCAAAACTACTCTGAAAGTAATTTGTACAGCAAGGAACAAGTCAACAAATAAATTCAATTTAGGCCAAGAGCACCAATTAATTTTGCACAAGTTAGCAAGCATTTGGGAAACAATGCAGTAATTACTAGAATCTCTAGAACTATAACTATTATACTAGTTTCTCAATCACAAACTTTATACGGGCAATGTTTATTTCAGTTTTTAAAAGAGATTAGGAGATGTTGCTTGCATGATTTGACTTGGTTTCACCCAAGCATTTGATCTTATTCTGTTAAGCTTGCTGGTTAAGTGAGGTATGAAACTAAAATACATACATAAATGTTCAGAAATCCAGCTCAAAGACTGTTCATCAACGAGATAGTGTATCACAACATTCTGTTCTGAACCTTGCCTTGGGGGACATTTTGATTAAATAACATGGTAGATGGAACGTTTATCAATTTGCAACAGACAAAACATTGGGTGGGATAGGGCTAGAATAAGGCTTCTCACCTCCTAAAATACTAAATGAATTAATATGATCCTTCAGTAGAATACAATAACAGAGTTGGAAGGGACTTTGGAGGTCTTCTAGTCCAACCCCCTGCTTACTTAGGCAGGAAACCCTACACCACTTCAGACAAATGGTTATCCAATATCTTCTTAAAAACTTCCAGTGATGGAGCATTTACAACTTCTGGAGGCAAGTTGTTCCACTGATTAATTGTTCTCACTGTCAGGAATTTTCTCCTTAGTTCTAAGTTGCTTCTCTCCTTGATTAGTTTCCACCCATTGCTTCTTGTTCTACCCTCAGGTGCTTTGGAGAATAGCTTGACTCCCTCTTCTTTGTGGCAGCCCCTGAGATATTGGAACACTGCTATCATGTCTCCCCTAATCCTTCTTTTCATCAAACTTGACATACCCAGTTCCAGCAACCATTCTTTATATGTTTTAGCCTCCAGTCCCCTAATCCTCTTTGTTGCTCTTCTCTGCACTCTTTCTAGAGTCTCAACATCTTTTTTACATTGTGGCGACCAAAAGTGGATGCAGTATTCCAAGTGCAGCCTTACCAAGGCATTATAAAATGGTATTAACACTTCCTGTGATCTTGATTCTATCCCTCTGTTTTAATGCAGCTTAGAACTGTGTTGGCTTTTTTGGCAGCTGCTGCACACTGCTGGCTCATATTTAAATGATTGTCCACTAGGACGCCAAGATCCCTCTCACAGTTACTACTATTGAACAAGGTACCACATATACTGTACCTGTGCATTTTGTTTTTCTTGCCTAAATGTAGAACCTTACTTTTTTCACCATTGAATTTCATTTTGTTAGATAGTAATAAAATTATTTAGTTGGGGTTAATTTTCTCAAGAAATAATTCTATCGTTTAGCTTTGAATAATTAAAATTTAAGTCATAAGTCATATAAAACAACAATATAACTTTACAATATAACTTTAAATGTAAATATAAAACTTTAAATATAAAATATAAAGAAATACTGAGTTATACTAACATGCCTTTCTGCAGAACTCCAAAAATAACGGTTATTCTATATACCAGTCTCAGAAAGGAGTCAGAGTTGTGATGGAACACATTTATTAGTAGTCAGTGTTAATAGAGTTCTAATATCTTATGATCATTTGTCACATGATCAATAAATGTCTATGGAGGTTCTCAGTCATCCAGGTCACAGTTGTCCCAAAGGTGCTTTTTTCAAGAGGCAACTGGACTTTCTGGCTTTTCTTTAAAGATATTTCGCTTCTCATCCAAAAAGCTTCTTCAGCTCTGACTCGATGGTGGAGAATGGAAGGATTTTCAACAGTTCCAAGAAGGCTCCACACCAATTTGCATCACTCAGGTGACCCTGATGACCAGGGGTGGGTTCCAATTTACCTCACTGCCGGTTCACTACCTCATGTGGGTGTGCCGCGTGGGCGTGCCTCGTGGGCGCGCGCACGCATGCACAGTAACAAAAAATCCGAAAAAATAAATAATAAAAAAACAAAGCCGAAAAAAAGATGGCGACCACATGCACAGTGCCGGAAGTCGGCTTCTGCGCATGCTCAGAAGGAAAAAATAAATAAATAAAAAATTCAAAAAAAGAAAATAATTTTTTAAAAAAAAAATTAAAAAAAAAGATGGCGGCCCCCATGGACCGGCATTGACCGATCCGGTTCGGTGACATCACCATGACGTCACCAGCGGGAGTTCAGGAGAACCGGTCCGAACTGGGAGGAACCCACCCCTGCTGATGAGGTGACCTTAACGACCAGCTAAAAGAATGCAAATGACCAGCTGTCTGCAAGGAGTGTAAATCCTTCCATTCCCCACCATCCAGTCAGAGCTGAAGAAGCTTCTTGAATGAGAAGCAAAAAGTCTTCAAAGAAAAAAACAAGGAAGTCCAGTTGCCTCTTGAAAAAAGCACCTTTGGGACACATGATCAATAGTTACACTGCGCACAAATCAACATTGTTCTTTTCAGTTGAACACTGAAAACATTAATCCCCAACATATATTATGCTTTAACTGAAGTAAATCGACATTTTACTTCAGAGCCGAGGTGGCGCAGTGGTTAGAGTGCAGCACTGCAGGCTACTTCAGCTGACTGCTAGCTGCAGTTCAGCGGTTCAAATCTCACCAGGCTCAAGGTTGACTCAGCCTTCCATCCTTCCGAGGTGGGTAAAATGAGGACCCAGATTGTTGGGGGCAATATGCTAACTCTGTAAACCGCTTAGAGAGGGCTGTAAAGCACTATGAAGCGGTATATAAGTCTAACTGCTATTGCTATTGCTATTTTCAAATCATCACATATTTCAATAGATGCATTAAAACATTTTTCCAGATAAATAGGAAAGTATATATAAAAAAATCCTCCCCTTTACTTTGCATCAGCAAGATGCCATCAATTCAGAGCACCATACTTTAGGAAGGATTTAGATCAAGTGGAGCAGGTTCTGAGTACGACAGTGTTTTGATTATGGTGGGGATCAGCAATAAATCACTTTTGAGCCAAAGGGAGAACCATGTGTCTATGAAACTGAAGCCAATTAAACTCAGATAATCCAGTAGGTGAGTTCATGAAATGAATGGAATTTATCCAAAGGCAGAGAGAAAGGAATTATGCACAATGCAGCTGCTGGGAACACTGGGAACCACAGGCTAAATGCTGCAAAGCTTATATTCCCTTCAAGGTGGAATTTTAATGGCTTCAGACCTTTAATCTGTCTTGTCAAATCCCAGCCTACCTTTTTTTTACATCTGTTTCAAGTCACAGCTGTTCACCGATTTGGGGGCTTACCAGATCTGGACTGTAAAAATCCTCATGTTTTCTGGATGGCAGAAAAGAGATTGGGAAAATTCAATTTACTGCCATCTACCGCTGATCTGGATTTGTGAAGCTCAGGTTTGGTAGCCTCACCGGACATTTGTCTCAGGGAATTGGGTAACAAATCTTAACAGAGTTGAACGCATTGAGGCTTTTCTTGGCTGGGCTGGAATAAAGGACACACTGCTATTTAAACCACAGTTAAAAAAAAATTAATCTCTTGTGAGGTAAAGATGAAATGAAGGAACTCATGGTAACGTGTTCTCCGATCCCCAATATCTATTGCTAAAACATGTTTGTTCCATACTTAAGACCAAGTGCTGAATAGCTCAGATCTGAATTCAGCAATCTTGCATATACTTTATCAGCACTTTTCCTTTCCTTTCCTTTCCTTTCCTTTCCTTTCCTTTCCTTTCCTTTCCTTTCCTTTCCTTTCCTTTCCTTTCCTTTCCTTTCCTTTCCTTTCCTTTCCTTTC
>QLTV01002002.1:630900-646539 GCA_003457575.1 Thermophis baileyi
GAAATGCTGTATAGTAGATAATGGCCATCTTTGAAATTGTAATATATTACTGTTAATTAAGGAGTCTATTCAAGAACTCTACTAATAATACTATGGTGCCAAAATTAAATATTATACATATTTAATTAATAATTAAATTATTATTAATTTAATAGATTACAGGGATTAATAATTCCAGAATCTGTACCCAGCACGTTGATTGGCATGATGCAAGCAACAGGATGTTGGCTTGTAAGGTAACCCCTAGACTGAACATTGTAGATTCCATACAATAGTGAGAAGAGATCTGGAATAAAACTTGGTATTTGGAGTATATACATTTGGAGTATACTGACACCAAGGGCCAAAGTTAATGACACTTGCCATTAGCCAAGATTGTTGCATGGGGAATGGATGTGACTAAGGATGATAGCCTAATTTATGTCTTACTGAAGCCATAATAGGCCAAAGCCATAATTGAATGCTGTTTATTTATTTGTTAAAAATATTTATGAGCCGCGGTAGCAGTGTGGTTAGAATACAGTACTGCAGGCTACTTCTGCTGACCACCGGCTGCCTGCAATTTGGCAGATCGAATTTCACTAGCTCAAGGTTGACTCAGCCTTCCATCCTTCTGAGGTCGGTAAAATGAGGACCCAGATTGTTGGGGGCAATATGCTGAGTCTGTAAACCGCTTAGAGAGGGCTGTAAAAGCACTGTGAAGCCGTATATAAGTCTAAATGCTATTGCTATTGCTATTTGCCACCTATCTCACTGTGAGGCTACTCTAGGTGGCTTACAACAATAAAAGAGAAAGAATGAAAAGGCTTGTAAACAGAAGTAAAGTAATAGAACAATAAAGTAAACAATGAGAAAGGAACGCAACGAAAATAAAGACATTAATATGATAACTAAAAATTTCAGCTATCATTACTAAATGATTACAGCCTCTTTATCATACGTGAGTTGCCTGTCTCCCTAGATTATGCAGAGATAAATACAATGAAATATAGTTATCTATACATCTGTCTGTGCATGAAAAGTTTTTATATATGCAATGTAACAAAATTACTGAATAACAGAGTTGGAGGGAACCTTGGAGGTCTTCTCGTCCAACACCCTGCTCAGGCAGGAAACCCTATACCCGTGATGGCTAACCTATGGCACGTGTGCCACAGGTGGCACGCAGAGCCATATCTGAGGGCACGTGAGGCGTTGTCCTATGTCAGCTCCAGCGCGCATGTTCGCGCTGGCCAGCTGATTTTCGGCCTTCTGGAGGGTGGGGGGAGGCCATTTTCACCCTCCCCAGGCTTCAGGAAAGCCTCCAGAGCCTGTGGAGGGTGAAAAATGGGCCCATCGGGCCTACTGGAAGTTCGTTTGTGAACTTCCGGTAGGCCCGTTGGGCCTGTTTTTCGCCATCCACAGGCTGCGGAGGCTTTCCTGAAGCCTGGGCGTGGGGGGGAGGGCATTGCATTATGGGTGTGGGCATGCACGTGCACTATCGCACACGCCCTTTTGGCACCCGAGCAAAAAAAGGTTCACCATCACTGCCCTATACCATTTCAGACAAATGGTGTTCAATCTTTTCTTGAAAACTACCAGTGTTGGAGCATTCACAACTTCTGGAGACAAGTTGTTCCACTGATTAATTGTTCTAACTCTCAGGACATTTCTCCTTAGTTCTAGATTGCTTCTCTCTTTGATTAGTTTTCATCCATTACTTCTTGTTCTGCCTTCAAGTGCTTTGGAGAACAGGTTGACTTCCTCTTCTTTATGGCAACCCCTGAGATATTGGAACACTCCTTTCATGTCACCCCTAGTCCTTCTTTTCATCAAACTAGACATACCCAATTCCAGCAACCGTTCTTTATGTGTTTTAGCCTCCAGTCCCCTAATCATCTTTGTTGCTTTTCTCTGCACTCTTTCTAGAGTCTCAACATCTTTTTTACATCGTGGCGACCAAAACTGGATGCATTATTTCAAGTACGGTCTTACCAAAGCATTATAGAGTGGTACAGTCTCTTCATCAAGTTATCCATTTAATGCTCTGTGGTGAGCCTTCTGAAATTGTGGAACTGCTCACTCTGTCTTTGCAATGACATCAGAAAAAATAATTAATAGCCAACTGGGAAAAATTCATTTCCATCTTAGGTGGCTCCTTCCTCTTATTCCAAGTATATCTATTGTTGATATCTAATGCTGTGTGAACGGAAGGGTAGATTGCTAAAGCTCTGTTTGTTCTTTTCTCTGGGTAGAACTTAATGAATTTATTTTTATTCACTCTACTCTTCTCCGAACTATTTTATTCTCTCTCACAATCACTTTGCACTTATACAAATCCTCATAATTTCCTATGGTAGCTGTTCAAGACCTAAAGGAATTGGGATTTCAGCGTTCTGCAAGGAACAATATTTTATGGGCTTATATAAAAGTACACGTAACTAGATGAGTATTATGGCTGTGACTAAGCATCAGTGTGATTAAATTCCTCTGAATCTTGTATCAGCAGGAGAAGAGGAATGGCCTCAAAGCAAATAGATATGACTATTGTTTCTAGGGATTCAGATTTTTTTTCTCCTAAACCATATTTGCCAAGGTGGTTTTGTAATAGTTTTTAATGATTTTGTTATTGAGCTAGCTTGTCACACTGAAAAGGGTAAAAAGGAGGCACTGGTCTTAGTGACTGACAAAGAATATATTAAATCAAAATTGCACTTGTGATTAATCCTAAATCGGGTATCCTGACTCCAGTTTCTGGGTGGGGTAAAAGAGAGAGATTTAGAGACGCACTTTTTTCTCCACTTCATTCTCATCCAGTCTTTTCCTCTGGACCAGCGGTCCCCACTCTTTTTGACTTGGTGACCTGGCGGGGGGGAAAGAGGGGATAGTTCCTTATGAGTGGCAGGTGAATGGCTCCCCCACTCACACAGGGGAAGCTTTGTACATGAACACAAAATGGCCACCGCTCATACGAGGGGAGCTTTGCGCATGAGGGCAAGTGGCCACCACTTGCGCAAGGGGAGCTTCACGTGTGTGCACGCACTCACCCGCCACCTGCATGGCCTGGTTCCAAACAGGCCGCAGCCCAGTAGCAGGCTGCACGCCAGGGGTTGGGGATCCCTGCTCTGGATGGCTCAGTGTTAATAATTTGTGGATTGTTTGAGTTGTGCATTTTGGCCTAGCTATTCAGTAACCACTGAAATTTCTGGAAAGTTTATTTTACAAAGCAGGATAAAAATCTGAGCAGTGATTGGAAATAAAGAGGAATATATCCTGTCTCAAACTTTCTTAGAATAGAATAGAATAGAATAGAATAGAATAGAATAGAATAGAATAGAATAGAATAGAATAGAATAGAAAAGAATAGAATAGAATAGAATAGAATAGAATAGAATAGAATAGAATAGAATAGAATAGAATAGAATAAATAGAATTTTTTATTGGCCAAGTGTGATGGGACACACAAGGAAGTTGTCTTGGTGCATATGCTCTCAGTGCACATAAAAGAAAAGATACGTTCGTCAAAAATCATGAGGTACAACACTTAATGGTTGTCATAGGGTACAAATAAGCAATCAGGAGACAATCAATATTAATATAAATCATAAGGATACAGCAACAAGTTACAGTCATACAGTCATAAGTGGGAGGAGATGGGTGATAGGAACGATGAGAAGACTAATAGTAATAGTAATGCAGCCTTGGTGAATAGTTTGACAATGGTGAGGGAATTATTTGTTTAGCAGAGTGATGGCGTTCGGGAAAAAACTGTTCTTGTGTCTAGTTGTCTTGGTGTGCACAATGCATAACTTATGATTCCTCATGGAAATTACTGGTGTCAGTTTATAACACTACGCAGTATGGAAGGATTTTAATGGTATCCAGATAGACACCGAGACATCTTAAAATACATTATTATTCTGAGCTGAGAGTCACACACAAGCAGGAGTTTATTTTGTAATTAGGTAAAATCTTCAATAGCTTGTATTCAAAATTCTATGACTTTGGATATATTTTCTCATCAAGTAGTGATGAGGCTCTGATGAGAGCAAGTTAATGCTGATGGAAATGAGTCCTAAAATTATAGAGGGAGGAATAGATCTATAATTATTCTGGAGATTTTTGCTTCCCTTTTTTTTTTAAAAAAAATCAGCAATTGCTTTTATAATTTGAGTGTTTGATCTAAATCATTCAAGTATTTGGTCGATGAGAATGAACTATGCTTTTAAACCTTCCTGCTAAAACAAAATACAAAAAAACTTATTATTTGTATATATAGGTTTGGAACCTCTGATTACAACAAAATACTTGTTCCCATTTTCAAAACCGACTGGTCTTATTATGGCAATTCTATCAGAATATAACTACCATAATAGTATATATGATACAGACCCTTCCCTCCCCTCCCCTCCTCTCTTATCTTCTCCTCTCCCCTCTTCTCCCCTCCCTCTTCCCTCCTCTTCCCTCCCCTCCCCTCCCCTCCCTCTTCCCTCCTCTCCTCTCCTCTCCTCTCCTCTCCTCTCCTCTCCTCTCCTCTCTTCACTCTTTTCATTTTGATCCATTCTGGTGTCTCATTTTGTTATTTACCATGTTAACTATGATCTTGGTGCAGTGGGATATTATCTACAGATGAGCTCTGCTCACAATCTATGTAGCTCTTGGATATTTTCCACCTCTCCAGAATCTAATTTTATTGCAAAAGACAGGGAATACGGTTGACTTCAAGAAGACCAGAAATGGAGTATAGGTCTGAATGTTGTCGTTTTTCAAGTGTCCCCTTTAACAGTGAGATGTAAGTACAGCATTTGGATTGAGCCTAAGCCAATCAGTCTCATTGAATGAAAACAGAATAATTCTTCTGTGCTACAACTTAAAAGAAACCTTCCTTCCTTCCTTCCTTCCTTCCTTCCTTCCTTCCTTCCTTCCTTCCTTCCTTCCTTCCTTCCTTCCTTCCTTCCTTCCTTCCTTCCTTCCCTCCCTCCCTCCATCCATCCATAACCTTCTTTTGTTACTGTTTAATATTTTCTTTCTTTCTTTCTTTCTTTCTTTCTTTCTTTCTTTCTTTCTTTCTTTCTTTCTTTCTTTCTTTCTTTCTTCCTTTCTTTCTTTCTTTCTTTCTTTCTTCCTTCCTTCCTTTCAATCCCTTCCTTCCTTCATTCCTTCCTTCCTCCCTTCCTTCCTTCCTTCCTTCCTTCCTTCCTTCCTTCCTTCCTTCCTTCCTTCCTTCCTTCCTTCCTTCCTTCCTCCTATTTAAATCGTACATCAGGAGCTAGCCATTTCATGCCTCTGATGAAGTGAGTTGCAGCTTTCCACAGCTTTAGGTAATACCATTTTGTTAAATAATATCATTTTGGCTTCATAAAGATACACAAAACTGAATGCAATATTAGTATTTTTTTTCAATATCTAAAAGTATTTTAAGATAGAAGTCTTTTTTTAAAAAAAAAGTACATTAAGTGGCATTGACTCATACAGTAGATACAGTTTATACAGGGAATTAATGGATATTGAATAATAGGAATTTTTTTGAATA
The DNA here is from genome assembly GCA_003457575.1 of Thermophis baileyi. NCBI lineage: Eukaryota > Metazoa > Chordata > Lepidosauria > Squamata > Dipsadidae > Thermophis > Thermophis baileyi. The sequence goes on from QLTV01002002.1 coordinate 636,413, forward strand.
CCAGGAAAGAGAAACACATTATCTTTCCATGCACATAAAAGTCTACTCATTAAATATTGCTCAGACACAAACACACACAATGACTTCTTTTTTGCAATAAAATAAGAAGGAGTCTGAGTCATTTTATTGTCACTCCTATTAAATAATTAAAAGTTATATTGCCTTGCTGATGTATCACATTCTTCCAGAGATCTACCAATGTATCCAGATTTATTCTGGGCCAATTTGGATTGCAAAATTTAATAAAAAAATAACTGGGCATCAATTTCTATTCTTGGATGTGATTCATCTAAAAAAAGAATTCCAAGCTAAAATTTTATTTCCCTCCCTCCCTCCTTTGTTGCAACTGAATAAATATTTTTTCATCTGGCACCAGACTTTATGTTACATTCTTCTGGAATGTAGAAAGTAGAATCTAACTGATTTTATGGCACATAATGAACAAATAATGGCAGGTGTTTTATTCTAACATAGTTTGCAGTAATATGTATTTTGCAAATATTTGTGAGACTGTGGGAGTCTAGACAAGATATAGAGATTGCATTAGTCAGAATAAAAGAAACACCATCTCACTTTAGACAGAGAAAATCCAGACACTGAACTAGCTTTCTGAAATCCAGAAATCTACCTGTGCATACGCAAATGTTTCACCTTGCAATCAGCTATGGCATTGAGAACCCTGAAGGAAATTTGATTATTTTCAGCTGTTTTGTTTCATGATGGACTTGCATGATGGACCTGAAACTATTCTAAATGAAGCAACCTCACAGTTGTGATGTTATTTGAAGTGTTTGCCCTGGTTACCACAAAATACCAACAATATTTTTTTTTGTCTCAACCAACACAGGTTCTTTGTTGTATGACTGATGGCAACTTTGACAATCTTTTTGTACTCTGTTGGAAGAGCTTTTGATGTTTTTTCTAGTTTTTAAAATGACACTATGGTAGGACTGGTTGATAAGTAGGACCTCATAAGTTATCCTATAGTCAGGGCTCTGTTTATAGGATCTTCACTTTTACAACAGCTCACGTTTAACTTGTTTTATCCAACAGTGTTGTTGTTGATGCTGTTGTTGATGTTGTTAATATTAATGATTTTTTCCCCTTACAAAATGAAAACATGAGTAAAACAATATGTTCTTCATGACATGTTTTGAAGGAAGCATCATCACCGTATTAAAATTTTGATGAACAGTCCATGAGATTGCAATCTGTTAGTATGAATAAGTGGTCTACGGAACCTAGAAACATTGCTAATAGGTAAATTATCAGCCAGAGTTGATAGTTAATGTGCATCATTTTATTCCAATTAATTCTCTGTATTTAGGGGGGGAAATGAAGGAATATGTTTTTTTTATCATATAGATAAAATTGAACCAGAAAAAGAACTTTATTCCACATTTCAACCTTGTAAATAATATATATAAAACATCTTCATATTATATATAATGTATATGTGTGTGTATATATTAATTTTTTTCTGATTTTCGTAACACAGACTATAGAAAGAGGAAATCTCATTTCTTTAAAACATTTTGACACTCATTTATCATGAGAAATGGATACATTGAAGCAGGTTTCTGTTTATATGGCTAATGTGGCATAGCAGTCCTTATCCAGGACTTTTGATCTGAAGATGTTTCAATGCATATGGAAATATATCATCCAATCTTCTTGAACATTTGCAGAAGGATTATTATAACATTAAAAGTATGTAAAGATAATCACATATTTAGAAATCTCACCCTGTTCTAGATTGTCCCTGGAAAACTTGAAAATAAGGTATCAGTTGCACTATCAGATACTTTTTAAAAACAATTATGCGAGTGGAATAAGCAATAGGGATTTGAATTGTACATTTTGTTAGCAAATAAGGGGTGGATTCACAAATCACAAAGAAATATCAAAGAAATCACATTGCGCCTTAGCATTGTGTAATAACCAGGCCATTGCAACCATGTGCAAAATGAAAATTGTATCATTCTGATATTAACAATGCAAGAGTCTTATGTATAATCATAAAAAATAGGTATTAATGAGAAATGGTGCTGTGCTGATAAGCTGCATGGGTAAACAAAAAAAAAACATTATTTCTGAGGTTGCACAATGCTAAAGATGCTATATGCAGAACACATAGAGAATATGTCTAGTGCAGTAGCATTTTTTTTGCTGAGCAGAACAGAAACAAAGTAAGCAGTTGATCAATCTTGACACAAAACAAGAAAGAAAAAAAAAAGCCGATCAGCCAATTAAACAATATGCTTAGTTAGCAATGAGGGAGAATTTTGTGTGTGTGGGGGGGTCACTATTTGTCATATTTCCTGCACTCAGTGGAATATAATATGTGGAATACAATTGTGCATTTCCATTAAAGTGGTTTTGCAACGTATTTGCTATCGTATGGAGATATTCAAATTCTTTCTTTCTTTTCTTGTCAACAAAAAAGAGTTTCAGCATTGCAAGAATTAAAATGAAAGTTTTTACCAACCTGATTTAAACTTATTAACTGTGCACAACAAAGAATTCATGACTGTTCACTACCCAATCCCAAATTCCTAGATAATTTAATTAAACGAAGTTACATCCATTTTTCTTGCATATTTTCTCCACTGTACTATAAATTAAATTAAAGGGATTTTTTTTTAATTAAAAAAACATATTTTAGATTTCACATTTCTTTAAATCATGTTGTATAGTTTTTGTTTCAAAATGGCCTGGAAAAATATTTACATTAGAAAAATATATGTAAAGATAAATGTATGTAATATGTATATACTATATATGTATACTGTATATGTGTATACAGACTTAGGTTTGTTGTATTTCAACTCAAAAAAGAATTGAACATACAGAAGATTATTTCCCTTTCCCAAAATTTAGCTTCAATATGCAAAAGAAAAATTAGAAGGAATATACAATAAGTATGCTGCTCAATCCATACCCCAAAATTAAAGTCTGTTGAACCTTCATTTGTTAATGTAATCAGGGAGATTGCAAAATTTATGCTTTTTGTTTATATCTTTTAATTAAATTATAAATATGCAGCATACATATGTACATTTATATACCTATGCAAAGGGGCAAATGGAATTAATAACATTAAATACATAGATGTAAATAGTACCATAAGTAATTATGGAATCCTTGGAGCTTTCTGAACTTGGTTGTTTGCCTGTAGATGTTTCATTACCAGCTTAGGTAACATCTTCAGTGTTAGAAGGGAAGTAGGATTTATTTTTGTTTATATACGGCAGTTTGCCTTGTCAGTGTTTGTGTATGTGTTGTTTTCTCCTTGGGATTTCCTTGATTGGAAACAATAGTTCCTGTTGTTTACTGCTTGATTGTTTGCCTGAGTTGATAATTCCTTGATTAGGGTATTGTTTAGATTGTCTTGTGTTACTCCTGGTGTTGGTTGCTGGCGAGGAGGTATTCTTGTCCTTTTGTTTCATTTTTGGTTTTTTTTTTATTGCCTCTTTTGAATGATGTGTAAATGGGGATAAATATTAGCTAATGTGGAAAGTGTATATTATTAAAAAAATGGTTGCTAATTATTTTACAGTCATTATTTATACATATAATAGGTATAACGTTCTAGAATGTTTTCCCCCAAATTTCTAGTCTAGACTATGCCTCAAGGTTTCCCAATTTTCCCTTCTAGGAAGTAACCAGTTTCAACTTCGATTAGCTTTTCAAAGTCAACTAAGGATTGCCACCTAGTTGGGCAAATAATCAAACATATGGATGATAATTCTATGAATGTTTAACTGCATTTAGTTTTCCTTGAAACTCTTTTTTTTTTGTTTTAATTTAATTTAATTTTCATTATGACTCCTTTTTATGAAATTTAGTTTTTAACCCATCAATTTTCTGAAATGCATCCTTTGACAAACCAAACCATATGCCAAGTATATTCCAAAAATGCTATATCCTCACCATTTTGGAAAAATAAAATACAACAGTTGCCAAGAACAGCACTCGTGTTTATCTTTCTATTTTTACTATAGAAAATTCCCAAAATTAATGACAAAGATAACAATAGGCCTATCATTGCCTGGATATGTTTCTGTCTCAGAAAAGTAACTGAAATGCTCTGGTCTTAAATATGCCAAGGTGGAACCCCTGAGCAGCAACACAGAGAAATGACACATCAGAATTAATGGCTTACAGATTTTTCTGTGCCAGAATGGATTGAGGCTGCAACTTACATCTGAATTTATGACTCTGCATGCAGGTTGAATCATTCAGGAGCTATGTTACATTCTAGCCTTCCCATTTCCCTATTCTGAATGTCATTTATCTACCCAGCCTTTTTCAAATTCAACTTAGGAACAGAAATAGCTACATTACATACAGTCGATTGATGGATTAATTTTGCACCAGCAAGAAAGTATTGATTCTAGGTGACCACCTGTCTTAGACATGTCTTCTCCAGGATGATCTGTTTCCAATCTAACCCTTCAGATCTTGCCACTATATTGAGTCTGGTCCTCCTTCTCTCTTTCCTTCCCCTTTCCCCAGCATTATCAATTTCCCAAGAGCATTAGGTGTTTGCATAATGGAGTGGTGCAGTGGCCTAGAGGTGGAGCTCTAGTCTCACGATCAGGAGGCTGTGAGTTCGATCCTAGGTAGTGGCAGATATTTCTCTCTCTGGGCACAATAAGTAATTATCTGCTGCAAACTCTGCATTGGCAAAAGGAAGGGCATCCGGCCAGTAAACACTCTGCTCCATTCAGTTGCCCCGACTCCACCCCGATGTAGGGTCATTAAAAGACAAAATTAGGTGTTTGCATAATATCAGTGAGTTATAACTACGCAAAAGGGCCGTTTCAGAAAATGCTCTACTGTTATGATTATTCTGTTGATTCAAGTGACAAATCCCAGTCAATTAGAACGATGTTTGAAACGATTATATAGTTTCAGTAGTGGATTCTAAAACCTGTTGCTACCGGTTCACGCGCATGCGCAGAAGCATCCCAGGTGGGTGGGCGGAGCCTCCCACCGCCGCCACTACCAGTTCTAAGAACCGGGCCGAACCAGGAGCAACCCACCGCTGCATAGTTTATTTATATTTCATATTTCTTAACCACCCATATTTCCCAGAGAAATGTTCTGGGTGGTGTACAATATTGTTCTGACCGAGATTTCCTGATAAAGCATAAATCACAAACATAGTCCCAAAAAACCTCTTTTTATTTCAACGGCTGTGAATTATGTTCATTCACAGCTGTAGTAAGTCCCAAACAGTTTTAATTAGTCTGACAGAAGTCTGCCACAGTCTTTCGGGAGAAGGCTGATAAGCACCCAGCTTTATCTCCCTTGACACACTACCAAAGACCTAATTGGCAAGTAGCTTTGCAAGGCCAAACAGAGCACAGAGTCAAAACGGAGCTGCTGAGTTACACCGACCAGAAATGAACCAAGTTGCTTCCTGCAATGCTCACATCCATTTGCTCCTCTTGGGAGCAAATGGGAGGGGCCAATCATCTCCAAGTCTTACTCCCGAGTAGCCCTTTTCTTCCTTAACTGTTCTTGCCTTCTGGCAGCTCTGCGCATGCACGCATTGGGAACAGGCTCCCCCTGTTCCTCTGCCTCACTGATGTCAGCCTCTGGAGGCTCCGGAATCAGCACCGAACTCCCAGATGGCCCGGGCCCCATCTCTGCCTCCGACAGAGCCTTCTCCAGACTCCAGGAATGGCCCATGTTCCTCCCCGGCCTCCTCACTGTCTGACTCTCCTGCCAGCTCCGCAGACCGCTGGTGGACCACAACAAATATAATATAGTTACAGTATATGTAGCCATAATGAGATTTGATTAAGATAACATGGGGGTGCAAAATAGAGCAGTTCTGAATAAGGAGACTATTTCCAAGGACAGGGCAAAGTTTCCGTGGGACAATCTGATGTGACAGTATATTTACTAAAATATACCCACCGAATGCAAAGAAATATTGGAATAGGATTCACACCTTAATACAAAAAATCCTTAAGGTGAATATAAAGAGTTGAAACCAGAGATATTCCTGTTGGGTACTTTACCAGAGAAATATAATAAAGAAAACATATACTTAATTATTCATATAATTACAGCAGCTAGAATTGCATTTGCACAAAATTGGAAAGCAATAAAAGCCCCATCTGAAGGGGAGGTAATTAAGAAAATATTGGATTGTGCAGAGATGAACAGATTGACAATGACAATTAAAGAAAAGGGAGATTCAGAATATTACAATATTTGGGGGAAATTTTATGACTGGATGGAAAATGAATATATATAGAAGATAAGTAACGCTGATTAAATTGGAAGAAAATGGAAAGATGTTAGACCCAGGTGACAAAATTAGGCAGTAAAGGAGGCAGCATTAAGGTAGTAATAAGAATATACCTAGAAAAAATAATATGTATACAACTATGGATATAGAAAAAATATAAGCTTAAGAGTTGTACTGTTAATTAAGTGAAGTTAGGGAGATGAGTTACCTGTCTGTTAACCATAGGATGGATTACAAATTGATTTACTCAGGAAAGGAACAAGAGGAAGGAAGAGGAAGTAGAGAAGAGGAGGGGAGAAGGAAGATGGTAGAAGAGGAGGAGGTTGGAAGGAGGGATGGGGAGGAAGGAGAAGAGGGAAGTAGGAAGGAGGGAGAGAAGGAGAAAGAAGGTAGAGGAAAGAGAGGGAGATAGAGGGAGGGGAGTGACATGAAGTATTAGGGGAAAACAGACAGGTAACAAGATTATAAAAGATGCAAGATCAGGAAACAAGCAACAAGAATATAAAAGGTGAAAGATTAGGATGTTTGTTAATTGTTTACTAGATAGCAATGCATAATTATGTAAAGTTTGATATGATTTATGGTATATGTGCTGATGTATATGTGGAGAGTGTTAAAAAATAAAAAACTTTTTCAAAAAAAAAAGGTGAATATAAAGACAAACCAGAGTTTTCTTTTAGGCCTGATGGATAAAGTACTTGAAAAAATATATACAGTATGGAACTTTGATGTTATACATGTTGATGGCAGCAAGATTACTTTATGCACAAAAATGGAAGACACTTTGATTCCCACAATGGACCGAATAGCTGCAAAAGTTGAAGGAGTTAGCAGAGATGGCTAAATGGACTGTTTTGATTAAAGAAAAAAACACAATTAATTTTGTTTTGATTTGGAAACAGCTTTTGGACTTTGTGCTTGAGATGGAAAAAAGTGAAACTTTGATTTTTGCTAGTATATATTATTATATAAATGGAAAAAGTTAAGGTTTCAAGTTTATTCTACTTATTCTACTGCACCAAAAGGAATCAGAAGTCAATGCTTCCTCCCCCTTTTCCCCTCTACCCTACACTTTTCTCTCTACCCCTTTTCCTCTCTTATTTTCCTTTTTTTCCTTTTTCTTTGTATTTCTGTATTTTATATTTTGATAAACTAATAACATTTTGAAATTAAAAAACAGAGTCCTCCTAACCCTAAATATACCACGTCTCCCTTGGTTTTGAGTAGCAATACCTATGGCAGTTCTGACTGCCAACAGGAAATTTTTCACAAAGCTATCAGAAGTGCTGGTTCAAGTGACACACATCAACACAAATGTCTTGTCACGTTGCTTTGTTAAAAATTGCATCATTTCTGTATTATAAATCAGCTGGCACAGGTGGCACAGCCCTACCAGTCATTGAGGAGGATTCCAGGGCTATAATTTAGGCTTAGTTCAAACCGCTTAAGTTTCAGTCAAACATCATTTATAAAACCTGAGTTCGGCTTCTGTGTCTCTGTACATCAGGAAACATATGCATCTACCATTCTGAGATGCTTGCATAGTTGTTGCATTTATACTTCTGTGAATCAGAGGTGGGTTCTTACTGGTTCTATCCGGTTCTTTAGAACCGTTAGTAACTCGGCGATGACATCACGGAGCCGGTTCTATCGGTGTCTCCGTGGGCGCCACCATCTTGGATTTTGCTTCTGCGCATAATTTTGATTGCAGGCGCGCACGTGCAAAGTGCGCACGCGTGCATGGCGTGACCCTGAGCGAACCAGCAGCAAAAGGATGCAGAACCCACCCCTGCTGTGAATGTTAACAATCTGGCTAGGTGGCATTCAAACAATAAAGCCTCCAGCAAGAAGTTAGATCAACCAATCAGCATGCAGACTTGTATATCCACACAAGGCATAGTTGAGATTTGAGAGGTTCACACATCGGCACATCTGCAACCATCTGCAACTTACACTTACCCATCAAACCCTTCGCATCATTGATGCCTACACACAGTTGCAGACAAGTCTAAATCAAACTTAAGTATTGGAATGATTCCTGGATGTTGCATTCCCAGCATATCTGCAGGCAAAGTACCACTGGGAGAGGCATCCTTATCTAATCGCCAAAGGTGCTTTTTCCAAAAGCCAACTGAACTTTCTTGGTTTTTTTCTTTGAAAACATTTTGTTTCTCCACTAAGAAACTTCTTGAATTCTAATTCATCATCCTCTTTTAATGACCCCATTATCCCTTGTGGGGTAGAGTCTGGGCAACTGAATGGAGCTGAGTGTTTACTGGCCGGATGCCCTTCTTGTTGCCAATGCGGAGGTTTTTTTCCCCAGCAGATATATTCTCATTGTGCCCAGAGAGAGGGCACCTAGGATCAAACTCACAGCCTCCTGATTGTGAAGTGAGAGCTCTAACTCTAGGCCACCACATCACTCTTCTTTAATTCTAATTGACTGGTGGGAAATAATTTCTCCACCAGTTAGTTAGAATTGAAGAAGCTTCTTAGATGAGAAGCAAAACATCTTCAAATAAAAAACAAACAAACCCAAAAGTGCAGTTGAGAGTCTCCATAGACATTCTAATGTAAATTAGACCGCTTAAGATATTTTCCCTACCTCAGCATGTTACATATTATAAGGAAGACAAAATAATAAATCAACTTAGACATTTAAAGAAATTAAATGGTAAGATGTCATTTCTCTTTGTGTTGTCGTCACTTCACTACAAGCCCCCCTAAGTCTGATGCCTTCAGAAATAAAAGTGATCTCCCTCCACTATTTGGAAAGAGAAATAGTCTTTCATTTTGTTATAGTTGCACACAAGGTGTTGGAGATTTAAAGCAGGTTTTCCAACATTTATGGTTTCTACCCTACCAAAATACATTTTAACTGTTAGAATTGGCTGACTACCAGCTTTTGCACATTCTACATTTGTGCTCTGCTGATTCCTGTAGAATTCAGACTCTTGTGTTCACTTTTTAATTTATTTTCTCCCAGGGAAAGCATTAGGCAGGGCTATTAGATAATGAAGTTTATGTAATGAGATAAATTGAAGCCAGTGCATAATTTCATTCTAATGCATCTGATAATTCATCAGATTTAATCACAAATGCAGATGGTTAGAACTTTACAAATTCACAATTTCCACAAATAACTGAAGAGACACTTTTCATTTTAGGAAGATACTTCAACTGATGTTTTCTTCACCAAAAACATACTGCAATCACAGTGCAATTACGACATAGTGATTTCAATACAACTAGTTCACACACACACAAAAAATAACATTTTCAGACATTTGATGTCGTACTTGAATAAGGAAGCGGTAGAATGAGGATGGCAGACTCTACTGAAAAATGCACATAATTAACAGAATAACAGAAGTTGGAAGGGACCTTGGAGGTCTTCTAGTCCAACCCCCTGCTCAAGCAGGAGACCTGATACTGTTTCAAACAAATGGCTGTCCAGTCTCTTCTTAAAAACCTCCAGTGTTGGAGCACCCACAACTTCTGGAGGCAAGTCATTCCACTGATGAATTGTTCTCACTGTCAGGAAATTTCTCCTTAGTTCTAGGTTGCTTCTCCCCTTGATTAGTTTCCACCCATTGCTTCTTGTCTTGCCTTCAGATGCTTTGGAGAATAGCTTGACCCCTCTTCTTTGTGGGCCGCCCCTGAGATATTGGAAGACTGCTATCATCTCTCCCCTAGTCCTTCTTTTCATTAAACTAGACATACCCAGTTCAGGGGTGGGTTCTGGTTTACCTTGCTGCCGGTTCGCTTCCTCACGCGCCGCATGGGTGAGCGCACATGCGCAGTGCTGAAACGCCAGCTTCTGCGCATGTGCCGAAGCCAAAAACAGCTTCTGCGCGTG
>QLTV01002002.1:646679-668131 GCA_003457575.1 Thermophis baileyi
GTGATCAATGCCTGGAATTCACTACCTGACTCTGTGGTTTCTTCCCTAAACCCAAAAAACTTTAACCTTAGACTGTCTACTGTCGACCTCACCCCATTCCTAAGAGGTCTGTAAGGGGCGTGCATAAGCGCACCAGCGTGCCTACCGTCCCTGTCCTACTGTCCTATTGTCCTCATCTATCTGTATTCACTTTGATTATGTTTATGTTTATACCTATACCTGCTATCTTGTACATGTTTGACAAACAAACAAATAAATAAATAAAATAAATACCCAATTAGCTTCCTATTTGAACAGCACAGATTTTATGTTACACTTGAGAACTGTGTTTTCTTAGATTTCTAAACACATTGAGGAAAGTCTCTCTCCACAAAGCTGAACATGTGAGTCTAATTAGGCAAACAAGTGAATGTGACCATATCATATCCATTGTATCTGCAATAGAAATCTGTATTAGCCTCCCATTATGACTCCCTAATTTTATGAATATCTGGCATTTCAATTATTTCCAAGATTAAAAGGTGGCAGCTATAAGGTGGTGGTGTTTAATACACAGAGACACTTAGAGATCCCATTACATATCCCTACTACAAGCAAGAGAATTTATTTGGGCTGCATAGCAATATTTTTTTCTTCTTCTTTAAGAAATAGAACTAAACCTGAATCCTAAAATTTAACAATGGAGTGATGGCTTGTATTTATCTTCTGTAACTTTCTTACATCTAATTCCCAGTCCAATCAGATCTAAAGGTCAAGGAAGCTTTCAAGCAAAGAGTCATTGATGTGGCTACCGAAGACGATATTGCAGCAGAAGTTAAATCTTTGAAGTGACTGGTTCAATGCAAATCAACCTCAAATCAACCATGTAACAATTTACGTGCTTCAACATCTCAGTAGAGCTTTTTCTAGAGACCATTTCGAACAACTGGACTCCATGGTAAGACATCAGAGGTGGTATTCACTTACTTTTCCTACCGGTTCGCAAATGTGAGTGCATGCGCACGCGTGCTAGCTTCGCTCGCATGCACCCCATCCACGCCCACAGCATCTGCTATTTCTCTCTGTATGTTTTCCATTAGAGAGATAGATTGAAACTTCACTTCATATTGCAATGCAAGCAAAACAAGGGCTGCTCAATGCTTAGAATACAAAGAATTATAAGAGTCTAGCCTACTCTTTTAAACTATAATGACCCACCTCCATTATGCCACTTTCACATGGCACAGCAAAATGGGGAAGGTATTCCAATTTAGAAGAGATATATAGTATATAGGGGAAGCAATGATTTATAAAACTTTTGCTAACTCCATCATTTGACTCTTATTCAAGGCGTCATATTCAACCCTAGGTTTCCCCCAAATGCTAGTTTTGTATAGATAAGATTTTTTTCAAAGAAGTTTTTATTATTTATTTGTATTTATTATTATTCAGGAGGGGCATTTAGGTACACTGATTTTCACTTTTAATGTCATGTCAGGTTTATATTATATATTATTGTACCCTGGTTAAAATTTCCTTATAGGTTTTTCTTAAAGTCACCTTTCCACCTTATTCACTGCTCGAATATGACTCAGATGGCTTTTTTTATTTATTTTTTTGCATTTTAAAAAGGCTAGTTTTTATTTTATGAATTGGTTAATAATAAGTAATGTTGTTTAAAACTATTTTATTACAATTCCAGGTGGGCTTTTATTGCATATGAGGTGAACACTTTGGATATATAGATAATTTTCTCTTTCATTTTGCAACAATCAGTGGGGAGTATTTTCAGAGCTATTTGCTTTATGACCTTTTTCGTTTTATTCCTTTTTTTTATGAGATAGAAAAATTGTATGTGCTGAGGTATCCTGTTGAGGGCAGCAAAACATTCAACATGCCAAATCAGATAGTTTATCAGCTTTCTTCTATATTCTGTTTCAAATAATCTAAAATTAATCTGGGATGCAAAGCACTATTATGTATAAGGGGGAAAAAAGATTACTGAGACAAAATAGATGTTTCATGTCAGATAAGTGTCTGTTTTAGTTTAGAAATCCCTGCTCTTACCGAAGAAAAGTTATAAAGAGCTTAAGATGCTGGTTGGATCATGCATGCTGCTTACCATATGGTGTATGTGTGTTTGTATGCACATACATAAATCTGTTAGTAAAATACAAAGAGTTGTGCTGCAAACACATATATTGACCCAAAGCCTGGTAAAATTAGAAACTGTTTATTTAGATACCAATTCTAATGAACTGAAATTTTGTTGGCTGAATTTGGATTCAGGAAAGGGTTAAATATATAGAAACGTATTGATAAAGAGATAGAGTGATAGAAGGTGAATGATATAGAAAGATGGAGATGGAGATGGATATAAAACTAGAACTATTTGTTGAGATGAATGAACACCCCAGATACATTCAATCAGACTAGCTCATAGGATCAATACACACATACAGTATAGGTGGCACTGGCACTGACAGTATAGGTGCACACTACTTAAAATGCTAGTGAAAGTTACTACATGAAATTATGACAATATATTGCTTCTATATGACTGCAGAAATGATTTCCATTTCTGAAAATGGAATTCCTAAAGCAGGAGACTGTGAGTTCTAGTCCTGCCTTAGGCATGAAAGCTGGCTGGGTGACTTTAGGCCAATCAACAGGAAACTGTGAATTCTAGTCCTGCCTTAGACATGAAAGCCAGCTGGGTGACTTTGGGCCAGTCACTCTCTCTTAGCTCACCTCACCTCACCTTATTGTTGTGGGGCAAATCGGAGGAGGAAGGTATGTTGGATATATTTCCTGCTTTGAGTTATCTGTAAAAATAATAAAGGTGGGATACAAATACATACATATTGTACATATGTATATACATATATGGAAGGAAAAAAATGCTATCGCAAACACATTTCACTACAAGAAGAGAAACTGTTTTAAAAAAACTGAAGGAAGTAATTAAAAAAACCTCAAAGGAAACAAAAACCCCAATCTCTTTTAAGTGTCCAGAGGCAATTTAAAGACATAGTTATAGAGGCTTCACTACAATGTACAATATTCCACAACATAAGAAAGAGTCAAACAATTGCAGCAAAAGAGCATCTTGGCTTTCCAGTAGTAACTGAGAAAACCTACCCTAATGAGGAGGAGAAAAAAGGGCACAAATAGGGATTAAAAAAAATGAAAGCTAAATATGGAAAATAATTTGATGGGGATGGATGGATGACAGACAGACAATAAGATTTTTTTTGTCTTTTAATGACCCTGTAATCCTTTGCATCGGGGTGGAGTCAGGGCAACTGAATGAAGCTGAGTATTTACTGGCCGGATGCCTTTCGTGTTGCCAATTCAGAGTTCACAGCAGATATTTACTCATTGTGCCCAGAGAGAGAAATATCTGCTGCTACCTAGGATTGAACTCACAGCCTCCTGATTGTGAGGTGAGAGCTCCACCTCTAGGCCACTGCACTACTCAGACAGACAATAAGAATGCCTTTAAATGTATCTGAAGCAGAAACTAGCCAGGGAAGTGTTAGCTCATTAGATGAGATGAGCAAGAGGGATCCTCAAGAAAGACATGGACATCCTAGGGAAACTGAAGGTATCATTTGCATAATGTCTTTATTACAGAGGATATGGAAAAGGTCCTTGAGCCTGGGCTGATCTCCTCAGTGAAGAAATTGGAACAACTAAAGCAAATAGAGGTAACAGGAGGTAATATTTTAAACATCTCAAGAAACCTCAACAAATCACTGAGTCCTGATGGCTCATTCCCAAATGTTCTTAAATAATTCATGAGAAACTGCTGACCTAGCCAAACATATGTAACTCCTCTCTCTTATAAGGTTCAGTGCCAGAGCACTAGACTGCAGCCTACATGACACCAATTTTTAAAAAGGGACTCAAAAGATATCTGAGAAACGATAGGCTGTTCAGCCATGTATCTTCTAAGCAAATTGGTAAAAAATGAAAAGAAAATAAATAGCTGGGAATATAGAGGAACAAGCTTCACCAGTGTGGTGTTCTAGAGGTGGAGCTCTTGTTTCACAATCAGGAGGTTGTGATTTTGACCTTAGGTGGTGGCAGATATTTCTCTATTTGGGCGCAATGAGTAATTGTCTGCTGTGAATTTTGCATAGGCATCAGGAAGGGCATCCAGCCAGTAAACACTAGAGTTCTGTTCAGCCACCCTAACTCCACCCTGATGCAAGGGGTTCCAGGGTCATTAAAAGAAAAAACATAGAAGGAACAATCTCAATGAAGGACAGGTATCATGGATTCTGCAAAAGTAAGTTTTGCCTCACCAATCTTCTATAGTTTCTAAGAATTTAGAAGATACATGGAAGAAGTTAAGTTTAGCCACACCTATACTAGGATTTTCAAAAAGGCTTTGACAAAGTTCCTTATGAAAGTTCCTTGAATTAACTTAGCACTAATGGGATAAGATGCTTTGATCTTTCATGGATTGATGACTCATTAAAAAACAGAAAGCAAAGAGGGAAAATAAATGGCCAATTTTCTAAACGAAGGAAAGTGTCAGGCCCCATACTGCTTGGAAAGGTCAAGAAAGAAGAATTACAAAGATACTGATAAGACATCTTTAATGTTAGTCTGGGGCACATGCAGAAACTTAAAAGCGGTGCGAGAAGTTTCCTGTCCTTGAATTAATGAGATGGAGGGTCATTGAATGACTTGAAATACTTCTCCCCAAGTGGGGCAAAATTGTCTTTTATGAGAAAATCTGTCAAAGAATCTACCCGCTTTAGTTTGGTGTTTATGTCTACTTTCCCTTGCATTCCTTTTCCTGCTTCCATACAATCTCACAGGATGTCAACTTCAAAATTACTTTAGCTGAAGCAATATTTTTACTTCGTTTCTTAGTTGCCATACATATGGGGGGAGGAGGAACTACAGGGTGTAGGATAATTCCTCCCAGGTACCAGACATAACAGCGATAAGGCCAGTGGGAATCAAGGTCGTCTCAATAAGAGCTTGTAACGGCCGGAGGGAGTAGCTGAGCAGCCTGCCATCTCCCTGATTGGCTAACGTGACCAGTGACACTAGGGGCATGGGTGATATCTATTTATTTTATTATAACAAAACACGGTGTTGGAAATGAAAATATAGGCTATTGATCTATTAGATCTAATAAGGCCTCTGATTGATAGCAGGCCCTCAAATAAAGTAATATGAACCAAAGTATTCGGCTGAGATGGTTTTGTAAAGACAACAAAATATTTGTAATCTGCTGAGCTGTTGCAACTAGCTTAGTATGATTTTGCAAAATAGATAGTTTCAGGAGTATATTTGGAATCAGAACATTTGAAACTGTGAGAAATAAGGAAAGTAGCAGATGGACAGAGGTTTCAGATGTGCACGTATGTATGTAGAAACTAACGGTCAGCAAGAAAGAACAAGGAAATGAGTTATGAAATGTAACGAGTAAATTTCCATCTGTATGAGACTATAAAAAAGGGGTATAAAAGATAGATCTTTGCATCAGATCAGGGCCACTGGCCATAGCTGTTCCTTGCTGTGATACTGTGTTGTTATGATGGATGTTCATGTTCCAAATTGCTCATGAAATAAACCTTTGAATCTCGAAGTAAGAATTGTTGTTTGTGTTGCTGTCT
The DNA here is from genome assembly GCA_003457575.1 of Thermophis baileyi. Classification (NCBI taxonomy): domain Eukaryota; kingdom Metazoa; phylum Chordata; class Lepidosauria; order Squamata; family Dipsadidae; genus Thermophis; species Thermophis baileyi. Next base: position 652,298 of record QLTV01002002.1, read on the forward strand.
TCTGTTTCTTTGATTGGATTTTTCCATGACAACGGGAAATATTTAGAGTTGGTTTCACATTTGAACGTGATGATATGATGTACCCAATAAAATAGATCTTTGAGAAAAGCCACAGCCTCAGAGTCCTGAATTGACTGGGCCATTACTCAGAACCATGACACAGGAAGTATAAGAGTTGTAGTACCATCTAGTCCCCTAAATTGGGACCAGTGATTTCTAACTGAGTCATCATTGACCAGTGAGCTGGGCAACTTTATTGATGATACTGAACTATACAGAGTGGTAACAACAAAAGTGATGTTGAAGAGCTTTCAAAGAATCTCTTTAAACCAGGTGATTGGGCAACCAACATGGCCAACCAAACTCTTAAGATCTTAAAATGCACAAGGGTAATTAAGACAATATAAAAACATATTGAGCTGCACAAGTGTAACTAAGACAATAGAAGTACATATTGAGATATTTATATCTCAAAGGTTTTCCTGATCTCTTCCTCAGCAGCTGATGAAAGAATTGTTTGTTTTAATTTCGTTTCATTTCAAATGTCATAATAATGTGATGTCTCATGCTGGTTCAGAACAGAGGAGGTTTTGTCTAGCTGTGAACAGTGATTATTTCTATATGTAGTATGTGAAAGCAATAACAAATATTGAAGGGTAACTTTAGAATTTATTTTAACCTCATTTCAGATTATACTTTCTCCTTTCTAGAAAGGCTAGATGATATTCTACCATTTTTTATTGTTCCTTTGTTCTTCCATAATGATTGCCAAGGTAGGTCTGCCCATCCACAATAATTCAAATACCAGAAGTCAAATCTGTGAGGATGTTTCCTTCCACTGTCACCAGAGGTGGGATTCAGCCGGTTCGGACCGGTTTGGGAGAACCGGTAGTAGCAACCACCCGCCCCAGCGCTATGCCATCCTATTTAGCCAAGTTTTCTAAGCCGCACACATGCATGCAAGCTGCGCGTGGGAGCAAAGTGCATGTGCATAAGGTTGCATATATGCGTGGAAGGTGCATGTGTGAGTGAAGCAAGTGTGCGTGTGCGCTCACATTTTTGGTGCTGGGCGATTTAAGCAACACCTCTGGATATATGTGACCAGCAATAGCTCTCAGAAAGAAACCCTGTTTTTATTAACTTATTAATAGTAAAAAAATCATCCTGTATTTGAATAATTGATTGTCTTTTATAACTTCTCTTTAGGGTTTTTTTTTCCAACAGAATGACTTTGATCAAAATTTTAAAAAACTTGGAAGGATTTTGTAAAACTTCAATTAGCCCACTAAATATATTGCCTGTGCACATTTACAGCCATCATGTTTTTGAATCAGTATTACACTGTTGTGTGAGTGTGTTTAATGTTTAACTAGCTATTGGACAAGCTTAACTCTTTTGTGTTCCTGATGAAAATTCTCCCCCCTCTCCAATGCTAATATACTGTGCCTCTTTTGAAATGTTATTTCATTGGTAAATGTCACTGAAGTCTGGATTTGTAAACAGAGGGACAAGGAGGAAAAATCCAGTTCCATATGTTTTGACACCTTATGCTTTTTACATGACAGATATGAATAGCCATTTTCCAAATCAGTAAACTAGAATCACAGCTTCCAAACCAAAAGCATGATTCTTTCTTACAGAAACAATTGATAACTCTAGAAGTAGAACTTTGTACTAGAATTTTCAGTTCTATAAAAGCAAAAAACTATTGAAGGAGCGGCGGTAGTGCAGTGGCTACAGTGCAGTACTGCAGGCTACTTCTGCTGACTGCCAGCTGCCTGCAATTTGGCAGTTCAAATCTCACCAGGTTCAAGGTTGACTCAGCCTTCCATCCTTCCAGATCAAACTGGTAAGTGGGGCACACCAAATTCAACGTGACCCACCAGGCCTCCATACCATCATATCAGACATGAAAAACTTGGTCTACATGAGGTACAGTAGTTTCAGATTACTGATTTATTGTTAAGCCTATGCACAGGAATTTTGGTTAGCACCTGGTTAGAACTAAATAAGAGTCAACAACTTTCAAGGCAGGTTAGACTTAATTCATTTGTGGCTATGTAATGATTCTAAACTGATGCCTCTTTTACCTCCTCCCCCTGGCTCTGCCAATCCTTCTTCTACACACCCTTAATAAACTTCTTGTTCTCCATGAGGATACAATACTATTGTTGGTGAAAGTGCTATACAGTATATGACAGTATCTGCATAATTGTTTCATGATTAAAACTATGATTTGCATGCTGAAGATAGTAGTATCATTAATTATAATTGATCTCTAATTGAGTCCTTAGGGAGTTGGTTCTTAGGCATGATTGATTGTATGAACTAATGCAGCATAAGCAAATTGCATGACTCTGTTTCATATTTTCCATATTTGTTGCACAAAGTTATTTTTGCCTACCCAGTCAGTAAGCTTTTTAAAGTTAAGTGTCATTTTTCCTAGGTAAGTTAATAAAGGTCTGTGGTCTTAATCTACTAAGATCTCTATTCTTTATTATGCTTGAATAGGGTAAGATACATTTGTTAGTGATATGGCACCATGCACACCAATCTGCCCTCCACATTTTTAATAATCATCTTTGATCCCCTAAATTATCAGCTCTGAGAAAAACTTTAAAAAATATTCTATTGCTAAAAAAAATAATATTTCTTGTTAGATAAGGAAACCTATACAGTAGTATGTGAGAAAAGAAGTTTTCTTCAAGGATTCTTATTAAAATGCTAATATGGTAAGATGAAAATGTATGATGACACATGGTAAGGGACCAATATATTTCTTATGTCTGCTAGTCTGTCCTTTTGAGGCAAAGCTTCTAAATAAAATCATGGTATCATCATTATTTGGATCTTCATTAATGTTCTGTCAGTTCTGAATAATCCTTACTAATGTGATATAATTTCTTGATTCTAAATTTCAGTCAAAGTTCCCCAGATGAATGCTTTGCAATTCAGTATTTCATTATTAATAAGTAATTTCTTTCTATGTTTTTGCTTCCAGGAATAATTTTACTTGTTACTATTAAATGATGACACACTACATTGAATCTCAAAACAGAACTGACTGCATCTTTATCCATTCAGGATCATTAAGTAAACATTTCCTATACACAAACTGGCTTAATGTTGTTTGCATTTTTGTGAAGAAAAAATAAATCTATTCTGAAAAAAAGCTTAAGGCTATATCTGTGCAGAGCAAAATTATTTCCAGAACTCTATGGTTTAGTCTCATTTCTGGAATAGGTTAAGTTTCCATCATTCCAAAACAAAAGAAATACCAAATTTGTAGAAATCACTAAAGTAGAAAGCTACTTTGTTGTAGTGGTTGTCATGGTAGGGAAATGAATACAGATGTTAGGTTTCCTAGCAACCTTAGTCTTGGCTGTATTTTCTCACTGAGCAAAAATTATCCTTAAATTAAAAAAAAAAGAAAAGTGAAAAACTGTCAATTCCATCCATTCACGAAGAGTCAAAACTTTCACAAATAATGTTCAGTTTTCCAGATTTCTGAAAGATTCAGGTATTTAACTCCTCCTTCCCTTTCCGCAAGGATACTCTCAGAAACTCAAAATAAATGTGACAAACTAGTTTTGATAAAGGCACACAGAATGAAGATTACACTTAATTTAATATTATCCTTGCTTGAGAGCAAAAGAGACCTTCTTTTACAAAGTAGTTCCTCCCTAATTTTGAGTAATTCACTTTCCCATTACACTCTGCTCTTGTTTCAAGGTGGATGGGAGCAGTTATATTGTTTAAGAAAATTGAGTATGAACTCAATAATAACAATTATATTGATACAATTCTTAAACGGTTTAAATATATGTTGACCAAAAATTATTCACTTGGAAATCTGTAATAAATGTATTTAACATAGATAACATAGAATAATAGAATTGGAAGGGACCTTGCAGTTTACAGATTACAGATTAACAGAGTTGGAAGGGACCTTGTAAGTAATCTAGTCCAACCCCCCACCCAAGCAGGAGACCCTACACCATTTCTGACAAATGGCAGTCCAATCTCTTTTTGAAAGCCTCCAGTGATGAAGCTCCCACAACTTCCCAAGGCAAGCTGTTCCATTGGTTGATTGTTCTCACTGTCAGAAAATTTCTTCTTATTTCTAGGTTGAATCTCTCCTTGATCAGTTTCCATCCATTATTCCTTGTCTGGCCTTTGGGTGCCTTGGAAAATAGCTTGACCCCTTCCTCTCTGTGGCAGCCCTTCAAATAATGGAACATTGCTATCATGTCTTCCCTGGTCCTTCTCTTCACCAGAGTTCTTCTAGCCCAACCCCCTGCTCAAGTAGAAGACCCTATACCATTTCAGACAAATAGTTGTCCAGTCTCCTTTTTTGAAAGCCTCCAGTGATGGAGCATCCATAACTTCTGAAGGCAAGCTATTCCATTGGTTGATTGCTCTCACTTTTAGGAAATCTCTCCTTAGTTCTAGGTTGCTTATTTCGTTGCTCAGTTTCCAACCATTGTTTCTTGTCTTGCCTTTTGGTGCTTTGGAAAATAGTTTGACCCCTTTGCCTTGTAGGAGTCCCTCAAATATTGGAATACTGCTATATCTCCCCTAGTCCTTCTTTTCATTAGACTAGAGATACTCAATTCCTGTAGCCATTCTTCATATGTTTTAGTCTCCAGCCCCCTAATTATTCTTGTTGCTCTTCTCTACACTCTTTCCAAAGTCTCAACATCTTTTTTATATCGTGCTGACCAAAACTGGATGCAGCATTTCAAATATGGTCTTACTAAGGCTTTGTAAAACAGTTCTAGAACTTCATGTGATCTTGATAGGCAAATAGGCTTAGTGGCTACCCCCAAACAACACAAACATCAAAATAAAACACTTTTTTTTCAGAAAAAGGATTGAAAGAACTCCTAAGGAACTCTAAAAACCAAATGCCTTTATAATAAATTTGTAGCACAACAACAAGCCTGGGCAACCAGTACTCAAATACTTTGTAATTAGCATTTCAGAATAAGCATCCTGATGTTTGTTTACTATTTGTGTTATTTAAAAAAAAATCAGATACTAAATTAAAGAGTTTTTGAACTCCCTTTAGAGTACATCCATGAAAGAATGCTATTTGTTTGGTTTTGGGGGATTAAATATGTGAAAGGCTGGATATATTCCAAGCTATCATATTGCATTTCTTTCAGAAAGACAAATTCATTACCAGGAGAGGTTGCTTGCCAGATATATTTTTTGGGGGGGATGGGGGATGGGAGGGAAGGCAAGGAGGGAAAATAACCCTTTTCCACATTGTCTGGTGTGTTCCATACAGTTAAATTTAGCCATCATTCTGGTGACATTTCAAACAGGACAACTGGTTTTTTTTTTTTCCAAATTGTATGCTTTTTCCTGTTCCTGACCACCGTGAACTCTAATGTCAGAACTAAAATTTACTACTCAAGTAGAACTTCTGCACTTTTGGAAAATGCAGGATGTTCTTTGAAGGTTCGCTCTGCAAAAGCTGCCAATGCTTTCTCAAGGTGAATGTCGTTTAATAACACAACCTTTTATTATGAAAATGTACTTTCAATTAAAACATCAGGGCTTTACAAAGTCTACTAAAGTCTCTAGAAAGTGGAGGTTCATCACACTCTATAAAACTCAAATCCTACAGCAGATGGAGCACATAACATTTCTAGAAGTATATGGACTATCTAAGATCTAATCTGAATAACAGATCACCGGTTCCATTCCAATAATTGATTCAAGTAATTAATTCAATTCAATATTAATCACCGATAATGTGTATCAATGTATGCATAAACACTTATAAAATTAGCAAATCAATTTATTCAAAGACTCAGTTCAAAAGTGTGAAGGTCGGTAGTGGGTTCTAAAACCCGTTGCTACCGGTTCGCGCACATGCACGCTGCTTCTGTGCATGTGCAAAAGCATCCCGGGTGGGTGGGCGGAGCCTCCCGCCCTGCCGCTACCGGTTCACAGAACCAGGCCAAACCGGGAGCAACCCACCACTGGTGAAGGTGTAATTCAATCAGATAGTTTTAAATGCATGGCACACTCCTAAAAATAAGAAAATTTGGACAAACATCTGAAGCCCCAGTGAACTCAATGAAATGTTTACACAATAGTTTTACTTGCATTGCATAAAAACGTGGGAGCTGCATAAGCACAATAGAATATTTTGACTAGTTTTCACCTTAATTAAGTTTGTGCTTGTACTCAGTGTATTGTGAGAACCCAGTCAGTTTGGTTGTGCATTCTGTGAACCATTTTTTTTCCTTTTTATGATCCTGTAGTCTCTTGATTTGGGGTGGGGTCAGGGCGATTGGGTGAAACTGAGCATTTACTGGCCGGATGCCCTTCCTGATGCCTATGGAGAGTTTGCAGCAGATATTTTCTCTCTTATTTTCTCCTGAGAGAAAAACATCTGCCACTACCTAGGATTGAACTCTCAACCTTCCAAGTGGGAGACGAGCATCTTTACCACTAGACCACCATGCTGCTCGCATTCTGTGAACCAATGTAAGTAGTTAATTCAGTAACCAGTGTAAAGAAGTCATGTGAACAAAGTCATCATAGTGCTACTGTTGTTCAAGACTGCTTCTCCATTTCCAAATAATCAAAGCTATTGCATATGTTGCTCTACCACTTTTGCAATAGGATGGAAATGGAACAATACTTCCAGCAAATCTATTAGTTGTAACTTAAAAATTAAACACATTGGTCACAAGATTCACACATACATTACTGCAGCAACAAGGGCAATGTTTGCTCTACAACATTTTAAGAAGTTTCAAATTTGATACATGTCATTTTTTTAAAAAAATAAACCCATGCTGTATCTAATACAAACTTGGAAGACAATTCTTACTCTAAAAACTTAACTTTGATACATGCACTAATTTAACATTTCACAATATTTCTAAAAAGGTTCCACTGGAGAGTAGCAAGATCATGTGACGTTCAAGACTATGGATTTTCATCCACAACAAAAGCCATTTGACTATGTTATTATCCAGGTAATTCCTGTTATGATGTTGCATCATTATCTGGAATCAGACACTTAAGATGTTATGCTGCTCAATGAACATGATGCCTGCAGATTTTCTTATCAAACAGAGTATTTAACATTGGAATTCTTCTATCCATGTTAGATGACAGTCCCAAAGGTGCTTTTTCAGGAGACAACAGGACTTTCTTGTTTTTTTTTTCCTTTTGAAGATGTTTCACTTCTCATCCAAGAAGCTTCTTCAGCTCTGACAGGATAGTGGGTAATGGAAGGATTTATATTCCTTGCAGACATCTGTTAATTTGCATCCTTTTAGAGGGCTTCAAAGAAAAAACAAGAAAGTCTAGTTGCCTCCTAAAAAAGCACCTTTGGGACAACCATGACCTGGATGACTGAGAATCTCTACAGAATGTTAGATGATCGTTCTCTAGCATCAGATAGCATAGGAAATTGTAAATCTCTGTGGGCTTTTATTTCAGAGTTAAGAGGCATGTGTTCGTTCTTAGTAATAGAAGCTGTTCCTTACCTCACTCCTTTTTCTCTTTGTAGCAGGTGTAATGATTTCTCTTGCAAGACTTTTTGTTCTCACAGAGCTTGAACTTTGCAAGGGTGAGTGATGATAGAGCCTGCTCATTATTGGAACCAAAGGCCAGGTCTGATTTAAATTCTGAAACGATTGTACGGTATCTGAAGAACAGCTCACTAGAGGTACAGTACAATTGTTTGGGAACCCTTTCAAATTAATCTTCCTTGTGTGTTTATTTATTATTAGATTTAGATTTTACTCCCCCTTCTTCCCCCCCCCCAAGATCACAACAAACCTTAGAGATCTGTTGGGCAAAGAAAAATGCTTAGATCTAAAAACAATTCATGGGCTTTTATGGTTGAGAAGTGATTTGAATGAGAAGCAACCTAGAACTAAGGAGAAATTTCCTAACAATGGAACGACTTGCCTCCAGAAGTTATGCAGTACCCAGTGATGGAATACCCAGTGATGGGTACTCCATCACTGGAGACTTTTAAGAAGACAACTATTGGACAACTACTGGACAACTATGTGTCTGAAATGGTATAGGTTTGACTAGATGACCTCCAAATTCCCTTCCAACTCTGTTATTCTGTTACTCAGTTACTCTTCATGGTTCCAGTCCAATATTATAGCTACTACATCACGTTGGCTTAATCTCTATCCTTAACACATGCCATAGAGCACTAGCCAGGGATAGTCAGTGCTCTGCAAGGATTCTACAGGTAGTTCCTGGCAGAGACTCCAAATTTTCTTTCTCTGATTCTCTCTCTCTTTATATTTCCTTAGATATTTAGAGGTTGCCATTCCTTAAAATATTTTGTCATTTAACAACAAAAAGCATAGTCACAATGGCAGCTCTGCCATTGTTGGATTATTATTATTATTATTAGTAGTATCAACACACTTAATAGATGCTTACAGGTGATGAAACAGCTGTAAAGCTCCATTCCTGGAGAAGGTATATCTTGCTACTTCTACTCTCTATTTTTTTTTTAACCTTCAGGATATCTTGAAGCAGGGTTGAAATCCAGCAGGTTCTGACATGTTCTGGAGAACCGGTAGCGGAAATTTTGAGTAGTTTGGAGAACCGACAAATACCACCTCTGGATGGCCCCAGAATGGGGTGGGAATGGGGATTTTGCAATGTCCTTCCCCCAGGAGTGGGGAGGGAATAGGGATTTTGCAGTATCCTTCCCCTGGAGTGGGATGGGAATGGAGATTTTGCAGTATCCTTCCCCTGCCATGCCCACCAAGCCACGCCCACTAAGCCACACCACGCCCACCAAGCCACGCCTACAGAACTGGTAGTAAAAAAAATGGATTTCACCACTTTCTTGAAGGTAAAAAATTATCTACCAATTACAATGGTAGATGGAAACATTGTCAGATAACGTTGGCTTGATGTTCTACTAGTAAAAAAAAAATCAAAAGAATTTTGTTGGCATAGTAAATTATGTATCTTCATTATGTAAATGTATTATGATTTTTGAGCATTATAGCCATTGTTGAGTAGCAATCAACTCCACCCATTCTTGACTTGGCATCAAATGTTACCCACATGAAATTTATTTTCACCATGGTCAATCTCCATTGTGCCTCAACTGCCCATGTTTCAACTCAGTGAGATCATTTAAATTATGTCCAAAGTAATGGACATAATGGGCAAAGCCTTGAGACCAAACCTTGGGTTATTTCTGAGTAAGGGAGGAAACAGTAGTATCACATTAGTGAAATTAATGGCAATTTAAGTCTATGTCCCCTTTGGATTACAGACAAGATGAAGACAATAACATGACAATGTAGCAGAAAACAAATATATTGGTACAAAAGGGAAAAAAAAGTCTTCAGGGGAAATTTCAGATGAATCAGAATCAAGTGATTGAGGATAACAAAAAATAATAATAACCTTAAGTCTTTTTATATGCAAAAAAGTTGAAAACCATACCCAGCCAAACTAGACTACAGGTAGTCCTTGACATACGACCACAATTGAGCCCAAAACTTTTGTTGCTAAGTGAAATATCTGTTAAGTGAATTTTGTCCCATCTTACGACCTTTTGTGCCACCGTTGTTAAGTGAATCACCGCAGTTGTTAAGTTAGCAACACAGTTGTTAAATGAATGTGGCTTCCTCCCATTGACTTTACCTGTAAGAAGGTCACAAAAGGGGATCACATGACCCCGGGACACTGCAACCATCATAAATATGAGTCCGTTGCCATGTGTCTGAATTTTGATCATGTAACTATGGGGATACTGCAATGGTTGTAAGTGTGAAAAATGATCACAAGTCACTTTTTTCAGTGCCATTGTAACTTTGAGCAGTCACAAAATGATCTGTTGTAAGTCAAGGACTACCTGTATACCAGGGGTGAAATCCAGCAGGTTCTGACAGGTTCTATAGAACCGGTAGCGGAAATTTTGAGTAGTTCAGAGAACCGGTAGCGGAAATTTTGAGTAGTTCGGAGAACCGGCAAATACCACCTCTGGCTGGCCCCAGAGTGGGGTGGGAATGGAGATTTTGCAGTATCCTTCCCCCAGGAGTGGGGAGGGAATGGAGATTTTGCAGTATCCTTCCCCCAGGAGTGGGGAGGGAATGGAGATTTTGCAGTATCCTTTCCCTGCCACATCCACCAAGCCATGCCCACCAAGCCACACCACGCCCACCAAGCCACGGCCACAGAACCGGTAGTAAAAAAAAATGGATTTCACCACTGCTTTATACCTTTAGAATAAAAGTATATGGCCCTGATGTAGTATAGAAATAGAAATGCTTACAATGAAACTGGACGTCATACTCTTTGTTCCTCTGAATTTTTTTTTTTTAAAAAAAGGTGGTATGTGTACAATTCACAGTTTTATTGCAGTGACTTTTAAAATAACCCAAACCTTTCTCATTACATAATTACTTATTTGAGAAAAGGGCAGCATGCCATTTTAATAGTCACATGCGTCATAAGGCCGCTCTACCTTGATCAATTTAATATTCTGTTTTATAACTTGTTGGTTGCTTCATTGCATTTGTGCTTTGTAGTTTCAAATGTGTCAACGTGGGAATTGGAATTTAAAGAACAAAAAGATCAAGTTAGTAAAACTGCAGGACTATATTACAGTATATATTGATCATAAACCTCTAATTTTTCCACAGCATGGGAAAAAAATGTTGTAATGCGGCACCTGAAATTTGTTCCCTCAGCAGATTTATCTTAGACCAGATGCCAAATAGGACAACTTGTTGATCAGATTTGCTTGCTATCATATAACAATGGTCCTAAGCAGAGCCCCCCAAAATGCTGTCTGCAGACCCTGCCTACATGAAGAACTTTATATAAAAGCCTCTACATTATCAAATGGAACACGTTGCCACATTCAGTTTTCTATGGGTGGCACAACTTTGGTCTTATGCACAAAGTCATGCCATGGAATCTAACTTTGCTCATCTAATATGCAAATTATTTCTATGTGGGTCAAATAGTTTTTGGTCACCACAATCCAGTTTTGGTCGCCACGATGTAAAAAAGATGTTGAGACTCTAGAAAGAGTGCAGAGAAGAGCAACAAAGAGGATTGGGAGGCTAAAACATATAAAGAATGATTGCTGGAATTGGGTATGTCTAATTTGATGAAAAGGACTGGGGTGACATGATAGCAGTGTTCCAATATTTCAAGTGTTGCCACAAAGAAGAGGGAGTCAAGCTATTCTCCAAAGCACCTGAGGGCCAGACAAGAAGCAATGGATGGAAACTAATCAAGGAGAGATCCAACCTAGAACTAAGGAGAAATTTCCTTACAGTTAGAACAATTAATCAGTGGAACAACTTGCCTCCAGAAGTTGTGCATGCTCCAACACTGGAAGTTTTAAAGAAGAGATTGGACAACCATTTGTCTGAAGTGGTATAGGGTTTCCGGCCTAAGCAGGGGGTTGGGCTAGAAGACCTCCAAGGTCCCTTCCAACTCTGCTATTCTATTCTATTCTATTCTATTCTATTCTATTCTNCTATTCCTATTCCTATTCCTATTCCTATTCTATTCTATTCTATTCTATTCTATTCTATTCTATTCTATTCTATTCTATTCTATTCTATTCTATTCTATTCTATTCTTTCTATTCTATTCTATTCTATCCTATCCTATCCTATCCTATCCTATCCTATCCTATCCTATCCTATCCTATCCTATCCTATTCTAAATTCAGGTTTGGCTAGAACAATCTGATGGCAATTGTAGATGCTATTAAACAAGCATTTGCCTGAGCAAAAATCATTCTTGATTATACTGGCTTTTTGGGACACTAAGAAGGAGGACAAATAATCAACAGAGTAGCATATTCAGATCCATGAGTAGGTTACATGCCATGGCTTGTATGAAGTAGATATGAGACCTACTGTATACCTTCTGTATCTGGTCCTATGCTGAAAAGAGCTTAGAAGTAAGATAGCTAAAAGCATTATAGTTAAAACATTTTCAGTGAGACTTAAATGCAGTTGACTTGGTGAAGAATGAATCCAAGGATTTAATTGTGCTTGTACGACATCTGGGCATTTTACAGCCCTTGGGTCACATCTGGTCCTTTGGCTGTTCCTCCAATGTGAGGTCAATCAGAAATTAGAAATCAATTGTAAATAAGTGCACGTCAAGGGGTAGGAGAAGAAGCCAAGCCAGGTCCGGCTCTGTGCAGTGGTCTTGTACTCCTTCAGTCAGCCAGCAATCACTGGAGGGCAAGGGGAGAAAAGGTAGTTTTCTGTACCTGCACAGAACCCATCCCTCACCTGCAGCAGCCTGAGGAGTTGAGTTGACAGAGTTTGAGGACATCAAATCTTACATTGCTTACATTGCAATGTAAGCTTACAAAGCTTACATTGGTTTGGCTCGCCACAACAGTTCCAGTTTCTTATGTGGCCCTTTGGGGAAATTAATTGCTCACCCTTAACTTGCACCAGAGGTGGGATTCTCATAATTTCTCGCTTCGGTCATGTGTGCGCCTTCCGTGCATGTGCGCGGCCTTCCACACATGCGCTTTGCTCGTGCGTTCAGCTTGCATGCATACACGTGACTTGAAAACGTGGCTAAATAGGACAGCATAACGCCGGGGTGGGTGGGCGGCCGCAGGTCACTACTACCGGTTCTCCCGAACCGGTCCGAACTGGCTGAATACCACCTCTGACTTGCACCATCCCAGGTCATTTGGAATTGGCATCTAATCAGTTTCAAGTCTTTTTGTTTCCAACAGCAGACAAATATATTCTCTGAGAATATATTTTAAGCAGTGTATTGTCAAGTCCACTAGGTAGTCTAGACCAGAAAATCAACTCCATAAGAAGATTAGAACTAGACTTTATTGAGGAAGGCTATACTAACAGAATCTTGCAAGTCTGATTGTGCTCTACTTCCATTTCTTCTTATATCCCAAGTGAATCAGGGGCCATTTGCCTGTGCAAGTTCTGAATATCTTCTTTCCCAGGACTTAAAAGAAGATTTCAGTCCTTTTTGCCTACGTAAGAGTTCTTGCATATTTATGTCAAGGTCACCTCCCTTAGGAGGTGCAGGTATTAATATCTCTGCAGATATGAATGTACAACAGAACGTAGCGTGGCTTTAGATATATATAGTTTCTACTCACTGAGGACACCACTGAGGTGGTGATGATGATGCTATTGCAAACTAAGTAAGGGACAGTAAAGGGCTTCTCCTTCATTAATTTTCTAAGCATTTATTTATAAGATCATTTTAACACCCATACTTTCATTAAGAAATTAATCAAAAGGTTTTGTAGATGTACTACAAATATTACTGGTTGTGTGATTCAATTTCTCTAAACTCATTTAGTCCTGCAATTTGGTAACATACATATTAGCCTTTTCATAAAGTGGTAAGATGGTAGAAACTTTCCCCCCCAAAGCTTAGAAACTTAACAACATCGTTGCTGTGTTCATAAAATTCTTAGTTTTACATACTTTACAGTAGGAAAATCAAAGTAAAGTTGCCACGTTGGAACGCAGAAGAGATCTGTCGTCACCTACTCCTATCAACCAATTGTCTCTCTAGACTACAAGTTTTTGGTAACGTTCCATCAAAATACGAATCTGGTTAGACTCTGCTTAGTCTTTTAAGATCAGCTATGTACAGGTGGTCCTCAACTTGCAACCACAATTGAGCCCAAAATTTCTGTTGCTAAGTGAAACATTTGTTAAGTGAGTTTGCCCCATTTTCCGACCTACCTTGCCACAGTTGTTAAGTGAATCACTATAGTTGTTAAATTAGTCAAATTGCTGTTAAGTGAATCTGGCTTCCCCATTGACTTTGCTTGTCAGAAGGTTGCAAAAGGGGATCACTTGATCCAGTGGTGGGTTCTAACCTCGCTGCCAGTTCGCTTCCTCCCACGCCGCGTGGCCGTGCCTCGTGTGGCCGCGCATGCTCAGTGCAAAAAAATAAAAAAAATCCCCCCCCCCAAAAGCCAAAAACAAGATGGCAATGCATGTGCAGTGCCGGAAACTCGACTTCTGCACATGCACAGAAGGAAAAAAAAAACCAGAAAAAAATAAAAAAAAATAAAAAAAATAAAAATTTCAAAAAAAAATAATTCAAAAAAAGATGGCAGTCCACGGACCGGCACGGACCGAACCAGATCCGTGACATCATCATGACATCACCAGCGGGTTGCTACCGGTTCGGGTGAACCGGTCCGAACCGGGAGGAACCCACCTCTGACGTGACCCCAGGACACTGCAACCATCATACTGTAAATATGAGTCAATTGCCAAGCTTCTGAATTTTTATCACATCCCATGGGGATGCTACAACAATTGTGTGAAAACTAGTCATAAGTTACTTTTTTCAGTGCAGTTGTAATTTTGAACAGTCACAAAATGAACCGTTGTAAGTCAAGGACTTCCTGTATTACTAGCTGACAGGTGTTTCTTGTTTAATTCCCATTAGAAAAGTAAGAAATTGAGTTGTTGTCTTTCAGTGATTAGTGATGATTTCTAGAAGATAGTCCCCTCCCTAATTTTTTTTTTTTTTGCACAGAAACAACTATTATGCTTTCATGATGAGGAAATGCATGCAGCTTAAGGCAATCAGTTACTTTTCATGTTTTCAAGTAATGTTAAAATGATTCTGAATTAGAGGCTATTATATTGCCTAGGCAATGGGAGAATGTCTTAACTTCTATAGCAAGAGCATCAATGGACCTTAAAAAAATAATATTTAGAATTCATTGGACTCCATTATGTCCGTATTAGACAAGTATTGTCTAGGGCAGTCTTTTGTTTGAGGTGTAAGAAGGACAATGTTTTCATAAAACATATGTTGTTTCAATGTTCTATCTGCTTGGTAAGTTTTGGGATAAATAATGGAGTATATTAATGTGACTTTGTGACAAAAGCTCAATTTTTCAGAGGATAATATTCTCTTGAATTACACACCAAGTACATGGAACTTGACATAAATGGATTCTTTGTGCCCTTAGTTTAGCTAAAAGATTGATATTGCAATATTGGAAAGATAGAGATATAGCCTCATTTATTCAATGGATTGAAGACTTGATTACACTTGCTACTTATGAGCGGATTGCCTATAGACCTAGACTTTGTATGGATAAATGTAATGAAATATGGAACTCATTTCTACAAAACAGAGTATGTTAAAAAAAAACACCATGATGATAGTTATCTAAGTGTATTGAAATGAATAATGTATAATGTTTGTATTAGAAAATTATATATAGAATTGTAACTGTTTACTATAACATCATACTTTATTTTTTTTTCATTGTATTTTTTCACTCATTTTTAAACACTTGTTATGTATTTTTTATTACATATTTCTTTAGGGGGGGTTCTTTTTCTTTTTGTTATTATTCTAAAAGCAATAAAATTTATTAGAACTGATTCTGAATTTGGGTCTGATTCAACGATACTTCAACAGTGTGTATTACCAGGAATCTGTTGTGCTAGCCGTGGTTTGGTGGTTTGGGAATGGATGCAAGTGGATCCAAGGTGTGGGCTTCTCAAAGATGTCTGCTTGTCTGTTAATAATAAAGCTCCTCTTATTTGAATAGAATAGATAGAATAGAATATTTTTTATTGGCTAAGTGTGATTGGACACACAAGGAATTTGTCTTGGTCCATATGCTTTCAGTGTACATAAAAGAAAATGTTCGTCAAGAATCATAAGGTCCAACACTTAATGATAGTCCGGGTACAAATAAGCAATCAAACCATACTAGGAACCAGTCAATATAAATTGTACGGCTACAAGCAACAAAGTCACAGTCATACCGTCATCAGTGGGAGGAGACGGGTGATGGGCACGATG
>QLTV01002002.1:679433-697265 GCA_003457575.1 Thermophis baileyi
TACTCCTTCATGGGAAAAATTGGTACAGAAAACTAATTATAAGGTGTTTAGATTCAACTTCATGGGAAGCAGACCTCTGATGATAGTGGACCTGTTTCGGAACAGAAATATAAATCAATTTTGTTAGCCTCTCTCTCTCTCTCTCTCTCTCTCTCTCTCTCTCTCTCTCTCTTCCCTCCCTCCTTCTGTCCTCTTTCTCTCCCTCCTTCCTTCTTCCCTTTTTTTTTTTTTTTTTTCCTTGTAGTTTTCCTTCTGTGCGTTTCAGCTCGGGAATGACTCGCTGGGTGTAAAAATGCTGCTTTGGATTCTCTTGCTGGAGACGTCTCTTTGTTTGGCTGCCGGGAATGTTACGGGGGACGTTTGCAAAGAGAAGATCTGCTCGTGCCCCGAGATCGAAGGCGACTTGCACGTCGACTGCGAGAAGAAGGGCTTCACCAGCCTGCAACGTTTCTCGGCCCCCACTTCCCAGTTCTACCATTTGTTCCTGCACGGCAATTCCCTCACGCGCCTTTTCCCCAATGAGTTCGCTAACTTTTACAATGCAGTCAGCTTGCACATGGAAAACAACGGCTTGCACGAAATTGTGCCGGGAGCTTTCCTGGGGCTGCAGTTGGTGAAGAGGCTGCACATCAACAACAACAAGCTGAAATCTTTTCGCAAGCAGACTTTCTTGGGGCTGGATGATCTGGAATATCTCCAGGCTGATTTTAATTTATTGAGGGATATTGACCAAGGAGCCTTCCGGGACTTAAACAAGCTGGAGGTGTTGATTTTAAATGACAATCTGATCAGCATCTTACCTGCCAACGTGTTCCAGTATGTGCCGATTACCCATTTGGATCTACGAGGTAACCGCCTGAAAACCTTGCCTTACGAGGATGTTTTGGAACAGATCCCAGGCATTGCTGAGATCCTGCTGGAGGACAACCCTTGGGACTGTACCTGTGATCTACTCTCCTTGAAAGAATGGCTGGAGAACATCCCCAAGAATGCTTTGATCGGTCGCGTGATTTGTGAAGCTCCCACACGTTTGCAAGGGAAGGATTTAAATGAGACAACTGAACAGGAGTTGTGCAGGAAAACCCGGGTGGATTCCAGCCTGGCAGCTCCCCCTGCAGAAGAGGAGACTTGTGATCCTGGCCCCATTCCCACTCCTTTTAAGATCCATGGCAAGGAAGATTCTGTCACGGCAGGTTCTGCCCCTCATGGAGGTACCAAGATCCCAGTCAATTGGCAAATCAAATCCAGACCTACAGTGGCTAGCTCTATCCACACCATGAAAGGCAAGTCTTCCAGTAACACCCCCTGCCCTGCCACCTGCACTTGCCACCAGATTCCTGGAGGGTTCAAGGTAAACTGCAATGATGGCAACATCAGCAGCCTGATGGACCTGAAGCCTAAGCCATCCAACGTCCATGAACTCTTCCTGAGAGGCAACAAGATTCACACCATTCGCAAGTCCCATTTTGTGGATTATCAGAAACTCAACCTATTGGACTTGGGCAACAACAACATTGCCACTATGGAGAACAATACTTTCAAAAACCTGCTGGAGCTGGTGTGGCTCTACATGGACAATAATTATTTAGACATACTGTCTCGAGAGAAGTTCAACGGTTTGCAAAACCTAGAGTACCTAAATATGGAATTTAATGTCATCCAACTCATCCAGCCAGGGACCTTTAATGCCATGCCTAAACTGAGAGTACTCATTTTGAATAACAATCTTCTGAGGTCTCTCCCAGTTGATGTTTTTGCTGGAGTCTCTCTCTCTAAGCTCAGCATCCACAACAATTACTTCCTTTATCTGCCAGTGGCAGGAGTGCTTGATCAACTCACCTCCATTACCCAAATAGACCTGCATGACAACCCATGGGACTGCAAATGTCCAATTGTCCCTTTCAAACAGTGGGTGGAGATGCTGAGGCCAAAGGTGATGATGAGTGACTTAAGGTGTGAGACTCCAGAAGAGTTCTTTAAGGAGGACTTTGAATCTCTCTCCAATGAGGCCATTTGCCCTCAACTCAAAGTCATGCCCACTTTGACTTCCACCCATAAGAATAGCACTGGCTTGGCAGAGACTGGGACTCACTCTAATTCCTACTTGGAGACTAGTCGGGTCTCCATCTCAGTGCTGGTGCCTGGCCTTTTGTTGGTGTTTGTCACCTCTGCCTTCACAGTGGTTGGCATGCTTGTCTTTATCCTGAGGAACCGGAAACGCTCCAAAAGGAGGGATGCCAACTCTTCTGCCTCGGAGATCAACTCTTTACAGACAGTATGTGACTCCTCCTACTGGCACAATGGACCCTACAGTACAGATGGAGCCCATAGAGTGTATGATTGCGGCTCTCACTCCCTATCAGACTGAGACTACAAAATTTAAAGTTAAAAAACATGTAACATCGTGTATGGGCAATCAGTTCAACTTCAGCAGCTAGCAACCTCAACTTCCCTTCGGTGGTTCAGAGCTTTCTTTTCCCGATCTGTGCATTGCCCATCTTGTCCGCTGATGTGAATTGGACCACAGGAAGGGAATGGGGCTCTTAGCCCACTTAAAGCTACCTTCTGGTGAAAAACACCTACCTGCTCACCAAACCTGGGCCGGCACGATGAGTGGAGGCCTGCCTTTTTTAGTATTATTATTATTATTATTATTATTATTTTTAATTATTATGATTTGCCTAGCCTCAACCTGAGGTTGTGTAAACTCTACACTGTATAACCAGTGGGAAAGAAATAAATGATCCAATCGAAAAGGCCAAGATTGGCTTCCTATTGCAGCAAGAGAAAGAGTGTGAATACACTCTCCTGCAGGTTGATTCCTAACCGATTGTGGATTTATTGGCCCTTATGTGTGATGGGGAACAGAAGCTCTTGCTTGTGCCCTCCCCATTGTGAATAAGGCAGGAGAGTCCAGTTGCACGAAGGCATGAATGTAATTGTAAATAAATAACTCTGATCTAGAACAAACCAACCCAAGTTGCTGCATGGTTCGCATGGATACAAACCCACCCAGGGATGCTTCGGCCCCCAAAAGGAAGCAGCGTCCAGTTCACCTCGTCCTCCCTCTTCCCTGATAAGTTCCATCGTATCAAAACTTTCTATATACAGATACAGTATAATAAGAATAAACAAAAAAGTGCCATTTCACCATTATTTTTGTGTGATTGCTAGGCAGTAGAGATCATCCATTTACTGTGGGGGGAAAAAAAAACAAGGAAAAATGTAAAGGTTTTATTTAAGACATGTTTGCATGGTTTATACTCTCCTGGGTTTAGGTTTTGCATTTTGGGGTGGGGGGAAATTTACTTTCATGGGGGAATTTTCCCCCCTTCTCTTTGGGGGGGAGGGAGGAGGGGATGAATTTGCTTCTGGTTCTTTTCAAGCTTCTTTTGGAAACTGACATCTCCAGAATCCCTTTCCATCTGAATGTAAAGCAAGTATCCTTGGGGTTTTTTTTCTCTGTTGATCAATATGTTTTTTTTAAAAAAATCCATTCCTTGGATTTTGTCTCGTTTTGGCTTTGGTTGTTTTTTTTTTAAATAAAAAACAAAAACAGAACCAAACAAAACAAAACAAAACCAAAAGCCTGGAGCAGTTAAGCATGAGAGTAGTGAATGCCACTTGAATGCTTAAGCTGTGGAGGTGAATGAAAGAAGGTTTTTGTGCTCTTGTAAATCAGACTCTGGAGAAAATATATATATATATATATATATAATACTATCTGGAGAAAAATATGAGCAGGTGAATGAAAGAATGTTTTTGTGCTCTTGTAAATCAGACTCTGGAGAAAATATATATATATATATATATAATACTATCTGGAGAAAAATATGAGCTGAAGTTAAAAAAAAAGCGAGCAAGACTTACTAATTTTATTCAAGGATTTTATAATGGCATATTTTTTCAGTATTAAAGTGAAAATGTTTTCAAGGCTTGGGTCATTCATTTTAATGCACCCTCACCCTCATGTCATTTTTTAAAACTGCCACCAACTGGGGTTGTTTCATTTTAATGTATGTTGAGAGCGATGGTGAAGTCTCTTAATTTTCATTCCTTGTGTTCTTAAAACCGTGTATCTTTCAGAAGTCAATTGCTACTCCTTTCCTTGCTTGCCCTGAACGCAGCACTGAAATCCTTTTATTAATAGTGGAAAATGCCTTTGGTGCCAAGACTGTCGTGGTTGCACACTGCAGATAAAACTAGAGAACTGGATTGGAATTTGATTTAATCGACTAGGGTCTTAGCTCCCCCTGATTAATGTGAGGATCTGACTTCGTTGGGCAGCGATTCTTTCAAGCATGATGGTTGACAAGTGAGAATACTGAGGGCGATTGGGCTTCAGCATCTCTGAAAGAGAGGGAGAGAGAGGGAGAGAGAAAGGGAGAGAGAGAGAGAGACAGAGAGAGAGAGGGGGAGGGAGGGAGGGAGGGAGGGAGGGGGAAATAAAACCTCCCCCTGAAAAAACTAATTACTAATGGAATTTCCTAACCTCTCTCTCCCCCCTCCCTCTGAATTCTGCCACCTTTTGGGCTTGAAATAAATCCCCCTTGCTCCTGCCTTCCGACTTCAGTACCATCTCCTTTGATTTTCCTTGCACAGTAGGCTGGCCCTTAACTAGAGAATGCATGCAGAGGCAGAGAGCACCCCGCAAATCAACTGCAGCTTCCGAAGCGGAAATCCCAGGGGAGAAATGAAGAATTTCAGTCACGTTGCTCTGGCTTTCTGCAGGCAAGAGGAAATCCTTTTAAAGAGGAAAAGACTGGAATGGGCTAACCAAGCTCAACTTCAGAGTACAGATTGGGGTGGTGGGGTGGGGGTGGGGGTGGGAAGAGGAGGAGCCTGGGTAACTTACCCAAATAAATACATATACGAGGATGGAGTGTCTCCTTTTCTACTCCAGGTGTTTAAGAGGAGAAAGAGAAGAAGGAAAGGAAGGAATGACCAAATAAGGTACCTGAAACCAGCTGGTTAACATTAAAAAGGGAGGGGGAAGGAAGCTGTGACATAAAAGGACCTTTGTGGAGATAGTAATGCTATGTGAGTCAAGCATTGGGAGATTTCCTAAATCTTGTCTCGCTGTTTCATTCTCTTGGTATAAGGTGGTGGTGGTGGTGGTGATGATGATGATACAATTCCCTGATTCTCTGAACAAGCTATAGTTATTTAGAAAGACCCTTCACCATTTTTTTTCTTTAACCTCCCTAACCTTGTTTCAGTTTTTTTTTTTCCAACCAGAACGTTATGAGAATAAATTATGGGAATAAAGTAAAGAAGGGAGTGAGAATAGTTACTTTAGCCCAAACTGTTTTCAATTTTAAAAGAAAATTGTGCTCAATCAATCAATCAATCAATCAGTTTTCAGGACTATCTAAGTACAGGCAGTTTTATTCACAAGCAGCTTATAAATGTACGGTTGGTTAAATCTGCAAAGAACTGGCAAAAACAATTAAAATACAAGAGTTGTAGTTCGTTCATACTACTTTATGAACACAGATCCTCTCTGAAATTTAACAAAATGTCAATTGCTTTTCAGATTACAATAATACTTGATATTTCAATGAATTGAGTTTTATTTGGATATTTTCTTTTTTTCTTTTAGTGAAAAAAATATAGACAATGATTTATTGTTGCCATAGCATAGTATATTTTAAGTAAAAGAAGTAAATGAAATCACTTTTATGAAGTGGGAAGTACAGTTCTCAAAATTTATTCATCCTCAAATTGTACTTTGAATTTCTTTTACTTTTTAGAAGGGAACTTAGCTTTAACTGAAGCAGAATTAATGGATCAGTAGCATGCAAAACAATATAAATATTTTAGATTTCTATCCTGTAAGGATCTTTGCATATCTGCTCGGTATATTCATGGATTTTTATACATCATAAAAAGAAATAGATGCTTACAAGGGATAATAGCAGTGAATGACTAATGTGGAAAGATATTTCAATTTATCTCAGTCATATCTATTATTAAACTGCATAAATGTTTTATTCATCCTGACAAAGTATAACTGCTTCCCTAATATTTATGCAACTGGAAGCATAAATGCATCCACTGTTGTGGTTTTATGTATGTAGCCATCAATACACATGCATCCTTTTCTGTGTTTCAAATATTACGAAACACTGTGAGCTATAAAAATGTGTGTTGGTGAAGGATGCTGCCTCCAATTGAATCAGCCTTCAATCCATCAAACATAAAAGGGATTTCAATAATACCAGGTATGGTAGTTAGAGAAAAAGAAAGATGGCTTATTTGTGTATGTATGGCTTGAGACAGATCATTTGCTAGGAGGCCAGGATAAGTCATAATTTGCTTTCTTGCTGTAAGGACTATATGCTTGAATATATATGAGCATCTTACATGGTTATTTATTAGAAAGTTGAATGGATTTTATATCGTATCAGGCACTGGATAGAATAGGAAAAGAATTAGGTGCTGCCTTTTGAGACACCGTATGCTATTAATTTTAAGGCAACTTCATATCTCTTCTGAAAGCAGTTCTTGGTTGTGGGTTGAAACAATATGATGGGAAGTAGTAAAGTAGTAAAGATATGAAAGCAGAGACAGAGATCAAATATGGAATATAGAGCAGCAGCTGTAATATCAATGTTTTATACAGTCCTTGTATACCGTACTTGTCTTACAACAGTTTGTTTAGTGACCATTCAAAGTTACAAGAGAAAAAAATGAGATAACTGTTTTTCACTCTTATGACAGTTCCAGTATCCGCATAGTCACATGATCAAAATCTAGACACTTGGCAACTGACTTATAATTATGACGGTTGCAATGTCCCGGGGTCATGTGATCATCTTTTGCAATCTTCTGACAAGCAAGGTCAACGGGGAAACCAGATTCACTTAACAACTGTGTTACTAACTTAACAACTGCAGTGCTTCACTTAACCACTTACCTGTGTCAAGAAAGGTCATAAAACAGGACAAAGTTCACTTAACAACTGTCTCACTTAGCAACAAAAGTTTTGGGCTCAATTGTGATCATAAGTCTAGGACTACCTGTATTCTGTCTAATATACAGGTAAATGTTTATTAGAATATTCTTTGTATGTATGAGAGACAGAGAAAGTTAATCAGCTTTGATCTAAAGCTTCTTTTTCATCTCCTTTTAATGAGTCCATAATCCCTTGCAGGGTGGAGTCTGGGCAACTGAATGGAGCAAGCAGAATGTTTTAATGGCCGGATGCCCTTCCTGTCGCCAATGCAGAGCTTTGTTCAGCAGATATATTCTCAGTGTGCCCAGAGAGAAATATCTGCCTCTACCTAGGATCGAACTCACAGCCTCCTGATAGTGAGGCGAGAGCTCCACCTCTAGGCCACCACACCACTCTTTGATCTAAAGCTTCTTTTGAAGTCCCCAAAAGAGCATTTCGTCTCTTTAAAAGTGGGTCCAAATTGCCAGTGTTCAACCACTTCTGCAAAAAATATATCAGAACTCCTGACTAAACTGAATCAGTTCTATTGTTGTACTTTTTGTCAAACCCCCCCCCCCCAAATAAAAACTATGCTTTGTTGGGTTGGAAAAACACCCTGGTGGTTTTAGATAACAGTAATTCCATTTTGCATCAAGATTTCATTCATGTCAGGAAATAAAGTAAGAATGAGGAACCATTGCACTTTAAATCAAAAAGTGGAGAAAGATCAGTGTTCTCTCAGCATCTAAATCAGGGGTCCCCAACCCCTGGTCCATGGACCAGCACTAGTCCGCAGCATGTCAGAAACTGGGCCGTGCAAACCAGTGAAGCCTCATCTGCGGGATGCAGGCAGCACACGAAACCACGCCCCCTCCAGTCTGCGAAAAAACAACTCTCCATGGAACCGGTCCCTGGTGCCCACAAGGTTGGGGGCCACTGATCTAAATGCTAAGTGTACCTTGACCCAACCAAGTCTTACAAATATGTTTCCATCTTTTAACTTCCTGAAACCCCAGATTAATTTTAGAGAATTTTTCTTTCTTCCTCATTATTTCTAAATGAAGGTTAAATAATAAGTTAAATATATTAAATAAGTTAATAGCTTATTAACTTAACTTATATTAAATAAGTTCATAGCTTATTAAATAATAAGCCCTAATAAGTTAAATATAGTGTTCAGTTACAATGTATCTCCCCTTTTCCGAGACCACTATACTATATTGGTTGTTGTTATTGTTTTTACGAATCTTGTCTAGGATCCTCGCTGTTTTCAAAGATTTTGCCTAATTTATTTGACCCTAACTTGGATTATGTAGCTACTTCCTATTATAAGCAGTGAAATGTTCAGAAAGATTCTCACTTGTTTCAGTCTGCAGTGACAGCTAGAATACCAGTGTTGTATTTATATCTGGCCCAGGGGTGGGTTCCAACTTACCTCGCTGCCGGTTCGCTCCCTCCCGCGCCGCGTGGGCGCACGCGCATGTGCAGTAACAACAACAACAACAAAAAAAGCCGAAAAAAAGATGGCGACCACATGTACAGTGCCGGAAGTCGGCTTCTGCACATGCTCAGAAGGAAAAAAAATTCAAAAAATAAAATTCAAAAAATAAAATAAAAAAAATCGAATTTTTTTTTAAAAAAGATGGCGGCCCCCACGGACCGGCACCGACCGATCCGGTTCGGTGATGTCATCGTGATGTCACCAGTGGGCCACTACCGGTTCAGGAGAACTGGTCCGAACCGGGAGGAACCCACCCCTGGTACTGGCCACAGGGAAAGCCCAATTGAGTTTATGTTTGGATACCATTTCCGGTCAAACTTTACTATTATTTTTAGTTATCTTGGATTATAAATTTAACGACTAGTTTAACATGGTATTGAATGAATGTTTATTACCTTATGTGCAGCCAGAATCTGAAAATAACATTTAACACAGCACAGTATTTAAGCAAAATGGTCCAGTTGAGATCGGCATATGTGGGACTGATTGGGGTAGATTGTAGGGGTGATACAGAAATATAATTTTATCATATTTTATTTATCTATATATTAAATGATTTTATTTTATTCCAATTTCATTTTAAATTGTATTTTATCCAATTCCATTTTAAATTGTTTTTATCAGATTTTAGTAATAATTTGTGTCTGGAACTCTGCACTTTGATATGGTCAAGGGCTAATGAATAAAGTAAAGTAAGAATGAATGTTTATGCAAGTTGTTGGATGCCTGAATAGAGATACTTTGGTCTGATTGCAACAAAGGAATTCTCAGGTTCCAATCAGAGGTGGGTTTCAGCAGGTTCTGACCAGTTCTGGAGAACAGGTAGCGGAAATTTTGAGTAGTTCGGAGAACCGGTAAATACCACCTCTGACTGGCCCCGCCCCCATCTATTCTCTATTCCTCCCGAGTCCCAGCTGATTGGGAGGAAATGGGGATTTTGCAGTAACCTTCCCCTGGAGTGGGGAGGGAATGGAGATTTTGCAGTATCCTTCCCCTGGAGTGGGGTGGGAATGGAGATTTTATGGTATCCTTCCCCTGCCACCAAGCCATGCTCACCTAGCCACGCCACTCCCACCAAGCCACACCACACCCACAGAACCAGTAGTAAAAAAAAAATTAATCCCACCACTGGTTCCAATCATATCTCAAAATAGTACTAGCACTAGCACTTAGACTTATATATTGCTCCAGGGTGCTTTACAATCTCTGAGTGGTTTATAATCTCAGCATATTGCCCCCAACAATCTGGGTACTTCTTTTACTGACCTCAGAAGAATGGAAAACTGAGTCAGTCTCGAGTAAGGTCAGAAATGACCACCTTGTATATCAATATCGATATTGTATTGATATGTGAGATGTTAATATCAGCAATAGTGACATTAAGATGACTGCTCTCATCTGATTTGGAGTCAGATGCAAATCTAAGAGGCTGTTTCATATATTTTCCCCCCTCAAATCAAATCAAATCAAATTTAAATGTTCTTTGTGTGCTTGTGTTTTTATGCCGATGAAGATACTGTTATACAGGTAGAGTTGAGTCATGGCAACTGGACAGGTTGTGTCTGAGGCCTCTACCTCTATTGAGGAAAGGATTTCCCACTTTAGTATAAATGGATTATTTCACTCATCTCTGTGTTTACATGCATGTATGTGTCACTATTGACCCCATTCAAGGTTCCCATTCAACCTATCAAAATTAATTCTGATTTCTTTGGTCTTGTGTATTGGGATAATTTTCTCAAAGTTTTAGGATTTACTTAATGAAATGGAACTTTTTGCCAACAGTGGTTGTTTCTATGCCTAAAGTTGTCTGATCGTGGTAATTCAGGGACTGAATGTATGGTATAGTAATATAGAACTTAAAACATAGAACATAGAATAACAGAGTTGAAAGGGACCTTGGAGGTCTTCTAGTCCAATCCCCTGCTCGAGCAGGAGACCCTATACCATTTCAGAAAAATAGTTGTCCAATCTCTTTTTGAAAGCCTCCAGTGATGGAGCACCCACAACTTCTGAAGGCAAGCAATTCCATTGGTTGATAGCTCTCACCATTAGGAAATTTCTCCTTAGTTCTAGGTTGCTTCTCTCCTCAGTTAGTTTCCAACCATTGTTTCCTGTCTTGCCTTTTGGTGCTTTGGAAAATAGTTTGACCCCTGCATCTTTGTAGGAGCATATCAAATATTGGAACAGTGCTATCATGTCACCCCTAGTCCTTCTTTTCATATAGTTTCCCATCTATATAGCTTTACCTATGAGAATGAATAGAAGCAAACCAGAGATTTCAAAGGTTAAACAAATTAGTTATATGAACTTGTCAATATAAAAAAGCTACTGGATGATTATGACGTTATGTGGTTGTATCATTACGAAGGTCCAAGTTTAAAGATCCACTTCAGCTTTTTTTTAATGACAACTATCGATCAGTATAAAGCTGGAAGGAACCTTGGAGGTCTTCTAGTCCTGCCTTCAGGTGCTTTAGAGAATAGGTGGACCCCCCTCCTCTTTGTGGCAGCCCCTCAAATACTTGAATATTGTCCCCCCCCCCAGTCCTTCTTTTCTCTAAACTAGCCAAACCCAAATCCTGCAGCTGTTCTTCATATGTTTTAGTCTCCAGACATAGTTAGTGTGTCTTTTAATCTTTGAGACTCCTTGTCTCCAAATTATGGGCAGTTTGTACAAGCCCTGGGAGTTTTAGTATGTGTTCAAATCTCAGGTAGCTGTCCTTTCAATGAAGGCAGCCAAGCTGTATCCTACTGGTTCTTATTGGATTTGCTTTTAATGCTTTTTTTAAAAAAATAATAATAATCCATTTGGTTAACTTTTCTGCACGTTGGCTGGTTGGTAGAAAACAAAGTGGATTGGCAATCCACCTACTCTGGTGCCCCTGGGATGAGGGGGGGAAAAAAGGAGAGGAAAGGACTTGGATGGAACAGCCAGGCTTTATCAAAGTTTGGTCTGCTGGAAGCCAGCCAAAGGAAAACCTGCAATGGAGTGTCTGAATTGATTGCTGTTGTTCTGAGTGGGCCCCACACATCGCCAGCTGCACACCCGGATGGAAGGGTTCGCTGAGCTGCACCAATCAGGACCTCAGATTCCACAGGCAGAATTCAGAGTATCTCCCACCCACCTACCCACCCTGCTTTCATTCTCACTTTATTACATTGTATTACTCCTTAAATTTATAAATCGGCATCAGTGCTGGTCTCTGAGTGCTATGTACAGCTGCAGATGTTTATGATCAGTGCCATTTTGGTATTAAGGAACATGTCTGAAGAGCCAAGGTGGCGCAGTGGTTAGAAGGCAGTACTGCAGGCTACTTCAGCTGACTGCTAGCTGCAGTTCGGCGGTTCAAATCTCACCGGCTCAAGGTTGACTCAGCCTTCCGTCCTTCCGAGGTGGGTAAAATGAGGACCCAGATTGTTGGGGGCAATATGCTGACTCTGTGAACCGCTTAGAGAGGGCTGTAAAGCACTGTGAAGCGGTATATAAGTCTAAGTGCTATTGCTATTGCTACTTCAGTTTGCTATGTTTTACTTGCATAGGGTCCCTGCTTGCTTTTTTCTTTTCTTTTCTTTTTTATTATTACTGTGTTAAAATGGTGGGAAATCACCAATTTCTCCTTCATTTTTATTTATTTTTTAAAAAATGTGTCTGGGAACCCAATAGGGTTCTTAAGCTTTTTTTTTTTTTAATACAACAAAACTGACAAGCACCTGTAGCCTTGTGCTACATTGTTTGAAGGTAAGCCCACCAGCCCAGGCATGAAACTGTATGCTTTGCAGTTTTCAGTCATTTCAGTTTCAATGAAAAATATTTGTAGTGGATTTCTCTTGCGTCATCCCCTCCCCTTCCATCCCCACCTCCAATTTTTGGTGTTATAAAATATGCTGCAGAGCAGTTGTGTACATATACTCTGGTGATTTTTGCTCAAAGAGTGTTCTCTAGAGACACCAAAGCAGTGCCTTAGACTGGCCTGTATTACACATTGTTTGAAATAGCTCAGTGTTTCTCTTACCAAATGGATCAGATAAAAGTAAAAGAAGGTGGGAGTTATTAAGAAAGCAGTGTTTCTTTCCAATACCTGGAAGATTACTGTAAATATTTTTGGTTGTCATATACCTGCCTTGTGAGCCTAAACTATATTCTATCATAGAGAAAATACCTGTGTGGACTTGGAAATAGATAATAGTAGTACAGCCAGCTTCTTTAGTTAAGTAGGCTGAAGGGTGAATTTCATTGGTATTATAAATCTTCCCACAATCAATCTATCTATCTATCTATCTATCTATCTATCTATCTATCTATCTATCTATCTATCTATCTATCTATCTATCTATCTATCTATCTATCTATCTATCTATCTATCTATCTATCTATCTATCTATCTATCTGTCAATCATCTATCATCTATCTATCTATCTATCTATCTATCTATCTATCTATCTATCTATCTATCTATCTATCTATCTATCTATCTATCTATCTATCTATCTATCTATCTATCTATCTATCTATCTATCTATCTATCTCTCATTCATTATCTATCTATCTATCTATATCTATTTATCTATTCATCTATATCTATCTATTCTATCTATCTATCTATCTATCTGTCTATCTCCCTATAATTATTATATTCTGGACTTTGTGAGAAAGCAATGAAATGCCAATTTCACAAACTGAAATAGAGAAAAGAAAGAAAGAGTGGGCTATTTATATGGGATATTCTAAAATTACATAGCTTCCATCTCAGTCTACTTTGATCACTGCATCCAAATTCAAGAGTTCTGTTAACCAAGAGTGATAAGAGGGCGCTGTAGAAATCTTGAAAATAATTCTTATTAATATTCTATATTTCTGGAATTCATCTACCCTGCATTCATTTTTTTACAGCTAAACCTTACAGCAACACATGTTAAATAAACATATGTTAATCAGTACTCAAAATGCCAGTTGCAATGGACAAATGTAGATAATCTTGAATGTACGTTATATTTGTGTATATCTATGCTTCTTACAGCACCGAGGCCTATGTCTGAGACATGAACGGATTATATCAGAATTTATCCTGATTAATTTCATTCCTGATCAGTATTCTAGATGCACTGTCACCCTCACTCTGTTTTCATCTTAAACTACTTAATGCAAAATCTTTTATGAATGGATAATTCTCCCTTTTCCTTTTATTGTTTGAATTATTTTGTGGAGGTGAGGAAATTCCATTTGGAATTGTTGGAGGTTGAAATATTCTGACAGTATGAGTGAGCATTTTATAATCATCGCAGAAATAAGTTTTATTTATAGGTAAGAAAATCAAAGCCTAGCACCTAGATCGCTGCTTCCTACTAGAAGGATTGTCTTCAAGCACATATTTTCCTGTACAAAAGGAAAAACAGAAAGAAGTGGCCACTGAATAGTAATTTCTTAGATAAAGGGCAGGCAGAGTGATAGACAAAAAAAGGGACACATAAAACAAACTCTAGAGAGGAGTGGAGTGGAGTGGAGTGGAATGGAATACTTTATTGGCCAAACGTCATTAGGCACACAAGGATATTGTCTGCGGTGCATAAGCTCTCAGTGTACATACAAGCAACAAGGTACATACAAACAGCATGTAGATAGAAACAACATGTATACATACAAACAACAAGGTAACATAATCATAATATACCAATAGGAGAAGGTAGTAGAAAAAATGAGAAGGATAATAGTAATACAGCCATACTACATGGATAAATATCCTTAGACATAAAATAGTACTGTAGTAATTAGGTGTTCAGCTGAGTAATGGCATGAGGGGAAAAAATTGTCCCTGTGTCTACATGCAATGCCCTATAGCAGCATCCCGAGGGGAAGAGTTGAAACAGTTATGTTTAGGATGGGAGGGATATGTAGATATTTTCTCAGCCCTCCTTCTGACCTGTGCAGTGTACAGGTCCCCAATAGAAAGCAGGCTGGTTGCAATTGTTTTTTCTTCAGTCCTAACCATCCGTTGAAGTCTGTACCTGTCCTGTTTGGTTACTGTACCAAACCAGACAGTTATAGAAGTACAAATGACACTCAGTAATTCCTCTGTAGATCTGTATCAGCAGCTCCTTGGGCAGTCTGAACCTTCTGGGTTGATACAGGAACAATATTCTTTGTTGTGCCTTTTTAATGACGGTTCTAATGTTAGGTATCCATTTCAAATCCTGGGAGATTATAGAACCCAGAGACTTGAAGGTCTCTACTGTTGATATTGTGTTATCTAATATTGTAAGAGGTGGTAAAATAGGAGGGCTCCTCATGAAATCCATTTTTATCTCTACAAACACTTAACTGTCTACCTACATCCTATTGCTCCCTTGTAGTAACTATTCATTAGATATTGAAGAGTCACACCATTGGATTTGAAGTGCCAACAGGAATGCAGTGTTAGATAATTGAAGGGTACTCACTCCTTTGTCAATATGATTTGCATAGCAGATTCTAACCTATCTTTTCTCTGATATACAGTATTTAGGATTCCTATTTGTTTTATATTTCTGGGAATGAGGAAAGAATGGCATTGAGATTTATTTATTTTTTAGTTCTGAAGTGCTCCATTTGCATTTACCAAAATGAATTACCGGAGTCTTATTTTTTTTAAAAAAAACTTTAAACAGAATAAGTTGTGCTGGAACTGGATTTTAAGCTAATGGAGGGTTAATGAATACTAAACAAAATGCTTCCATTTTTTCCTAAATTATTCATTGCCATCCTTCCTTGACTGGGTGTTCACTTTGACTTGTGATGAGTTATATAGATAACTCTACTGCTACTAATTGTTCTCTCATGTTCTTTTGCTGCTATGCTTCCTCCACCCCCTTTGTGCTCTGTGGAACTTCAAAGTACTATAATACATACAGTGCATTTGATTTGACCTAGACAAAGTCAGAATCCAATTCAAGCTTGGTCCACTCTCTCTTCTTCTCTGAATTTAAGCCATAATTATTATTAATTATATCTAATTACCAAGAATTAATCTGTGTTTGAAATTGGGTTGGTGAAAAGAGCTGCTGCTGCCATCAACTTTTGTTTGATTGAATTGTAGAAGAGAAATTAGTTCATTTCTCTATTACTTTCACATTGCTTTTCCTTCATCCTTAGTGTGTCTTTATATACTTCCCATTCCCTTCCTGTCTCCTTTTCAATAGATTAGCCCTTTCTAATTTAAATACTGTTACATAAGCAGCACTTATAGCCAATTAGCAATACATATGTACATATATAGAAAATAACAAAGAGGTCCATATGTTATTGGGGGGGGGGACTTGCTACTGAGGATAAACTCCATGGAAAATCTGGGCTTTTTAGTTTGTAATATGTGAAAAAGTCTCAATAAGACAGTGTCAAAGTTATAAAATTAATCTGTTTGCATAAAGTATGCTAAGGGTATTCATTATATGAAATGCACTATTTGTCATTGCTCCTAGTACAATTGAGTAAGCCAAAGAGAAATACTGAATATCAAAATGCTTCATTTCACCTACTGTAAGATTTTCAATAATAATAATAGCCTTTATTGCCATTGTACATCATGTATACAACAAATTTGGTTAACCAACTGGTTAACTGGTTCAGCTGAATTACTTTCTAGGGAGAAGGGTAATTCTTCATAGCATTGAACTTATACAAGGAACAATGTTGAAATGATCCAAACCATATTGCTGGCAGATAGATTGACCTAATCTATGTTGAGTATCATGACTACAAGTCCTTTTCTCATGTTCCCACATGCTCAGCTATCTCCAATACTTTGAAGTGTTTAATGCAGAGACCTGTGTTGATCTGAATTTGATTATATAATGTTAAATTCTGGATTAAGTAACTATGCATCCATCTGGATAAGCAACTTAATATTCGAGTTTATGAGTGGAGCTTTCTTTAATAACTATAGTCATTTTTACAGTTCAATTCAGGTTAAACAAAGTGGCTACATGTAGGTTCCTGTATACACTAATCCTCTACCAAGGTGCTTATCGTATTCTGTGCCTCATTAAAAAAAAAATTCTTAAAAATCTTTTTAAAACTTTTTAAAATATCCTTTTAATTAAAAAAAAATAGGATATTGATTTGCAACATCATACTTATTTTCACATTTGAACATATACACAGGAGCATGTAAATATTGCCCATCTTTGGCTTAGACTTTTTCATAATGCAGTCAAATACCTTCCTGGAGCTAAAATTTCATTGTGAATGAGGTCAGTTAGAATCCCCATGAGATATTATTTTGTCTGAAGTGTAAAATGGAGCAAGAAGTAAAATTAGTCTTCCCGGTGGTTTAAACCTTTGAGGATCAGGTTTAAATTTACACATGGTTGTTTGATGATTAATAGATGCTTGTAAATATTTCAGAAGAGGGTTTCAACCTACTACGAATGGCCAATGTCTTGGATAATATATTCTGTTAAGGCCTGCTAACTCAGAAGACAGAATAACAGATTGCACGTATGGAGAACTCTTCTGTCTTTGATATATGGAACAGTTTGGCTCCTATCAGAGAGGTCAGGTCTAACTTTTCTTACATAATTAGCAGACTAGACAGATCAATGGTCAGTCTTCAAATACAGCAAACTTCAATCAAGATACTGATTAAG
This sequence comes from Thermophis baileyi, assembly GCA_003457575.1. NCBI lineage: Eukaryota > Metazoa > Chordata > Lepidosauria > Squamata > Dipsadidae > Thermophis > Thermophis baileyi. The sequence continues at coordinate 696,493 of QLTV01002002.1, forward strand.
ATGTTGTCCTTCTTGTTGATTGCTTTTGTGTTGCACTGCTTTAATTCAGTTTTTAATCACAACATCACATCTCTCCTCTTCATAGCTGTATTAAGAAAGTGTTTCCTTCTCTCAGAATTCAGAAAATTTCCCACATGTGAAATGTACATGAGGAACTCTGCAGACATGTAATTTTGCAGCTTTCAGCCAGGATTTGGATTTATGAAAATGTTCTGTCTCAGCAACGAGAACTGATAATCCAAAAGGTTCTGTTTCTGTTTCTCCTGATGTACAGTACTGTTTTGAAGTCTTTCTATACACATAAGGCAGACTTCTTATCTTTTACTATCCAGCCACGTGGAAGGGGTGTCAGCATTTTGAATAAGGAGCAAGCAGTCCATGAATTTGTAAAAGAAGGTAGGTAAAGGGATGAGGCTCTACAATAAGAAAGCTTTAATTAGAAAAGAGAAGAGAAGAAAATAAAATAAAATAAAAAGTTCACCAAGATACCCTGCTGATCTTTAGCAGAAGGATCTGACAAATGGACCTGACAATAGCTAGTCATAACAATCACTTGTTTTTGGAATTGTACAATTAAACACATCTTAGTAAAAGAAAGTAAGTAGATCCCCAGAAATTAAATTGAGAGTTGCTGGGAATTCTTATACAAAAAGAAGTACAGGATTCAGAACAGAATGTAAAACACCTATCAAAATGATTGTTATGCTCCAGTGGCATTAAATATGAGGGCCTCCATTTTATAGAATAATCAGATGAGAGAGAGAGGGGGGGAG
>QLTV01002002.1:697291-710375 GCA_003457575.1 Thermophis baileyi
AGAGGTGAAAATGCTCACCTCCCACTCTGAAGGTTGAGAGTTCAATTCTAGGCAGTGGCAGATGTTTCTCTATAGGGCGCAAAGATGAAATATGTACTGCAAACTTCATGTAGATGTCAGGAAGGGCAACCGGTCAGTAAATGCTCAGTTCCATTCAGTCACCCTGGCTCTACCCCAGATTACAGAATTAAGGTGTCATAAAAAGAATATATACTGTATATTCTTCCATAATGATATATTTAACAAAGGAAATGGTTTTTAAAACACAGAGTAAAGGCTTTCCCTATTTTTTTTTTGGGGGGGGGAATCTAAGTGTCCTTAGAATTAAAAGAAAGAATTAGAATTAGAATTAAAAGAAAGAGATTAATTTGAAGGGGGAAACCGCCCCTTTCATTTCTATACTTCCATTAACATAGAGTGAATGTTTGTTAACAATCCACTAGAAAACAATCATGGTCAGAAATCTATTCCAATTTCAGAAACTGAACTGTAACAGTTCCTTAAAGCATAATATGTGAAGCAAGATTAATGACTTTGTCTTGATAATCGCGATAATGTCATGCTAAAATGTTGAAGGAAGTTATTAAATTCATTATTTTGTATTATTTTTCTACCTATTGAAGTATATACATTTTACATGAAAAGCAGATTTAGAAGAAGAAAAAAAACCTGCAAAAACAAAATAGGAGATGGAAAAAAGACATACAAGGATGAGCAATCTGCAATTTTTTTCTATCATCAAGGACAGATAGATGTAATAACTAATTATGTATTTAAGAGATAAATATACATTTAATTGTTACTGTACAATGTTTTTTTTAAAAAAATACTTTTCTTCTTCAATATGAAATTAGTTGATTAATTAGTTCATCAACTAGTATTTTACAGCCTCCACACGATTATATTTTCAATTTTTTTGATAGTTTGAAAGACATCTGACAACCTCATGAAATATTGAAAACCCAACTCTCCAGCAACATTTCTTGCTGTCTTGAACATATTTTATATGTAATCTGGAAAAAAAATGCCTAACATTAAGATTTTACCTTCCCATTTAATTACTCAAATCACTCAGGTATTTTGTAAAATGTCATTTCTGATGGCAAATTTAAAGAGCTTCAAAATAGATGGTTGAAGCTTATCAGCTCTATGAAGAAATAAAACTGGAATATGCGGACCATCTCAATATATAATTGATAACCTTTGGGCAAAGCTTCCAAATTAAAACTTTCATTAAGCAAAATGACTTCTTTGGTTTCTTTCAGAGTTTCCTTCACATGTAAATTGGCCTAGTGAAAGTGAAAGTGAAAATTCACAGATATTTCTTTTTCGCCAGAAAAATAATAATAATATCCTTTGATGAATTCTAAAGGTACTCACTAACTACCCTCAAGCTTTTAACTGAGCAATTGTATTTCTAGGCACATACAATCTGGTGTCGATAATGTTAACAATGCCCTTAATAGTTTTTTTTATCTTCTATCATCCTGAGAATAGCTAGCTTATCTTTCTAAAGAAAGATCTTTAGAATCTTTCATATCTTACAAGGGTCAAATTAGCTATTTCCATGGGAATCTCCAAATCTTTCCCATGTGTGTCTGTATATCAACGTTTGTGTGTCTGTTTCTCTTGTTGTCTGCTTCTTCCTCTCTTTTTCATACTTGTATGAGAATATGAATGCTGGTCATACTTTTATAATTACAGATCTAGTGCTCTTTGAAAAGAATTTTCTACTGCAGGTATGCAATGACTGAATGGTACTTTCAAAAGTGCTGGATAGACATTATGTGGACAAATGCCTCTGTAGAAGCCAAATGTCTTATCTGTCCTGAGCTTTGGTTCTAAGACAGTGATGGCTAACCTTTTCTGGACCGAGTGCCCAACCCCCCAAAATGTAATGCGCGTGTGCCCCTCGTGATTGCACCCCGCCCACTGTGCATGTGCGGTTTCCCCCCTGCATGTGCCCCACCCCCATACATACGTGCGCGGCCTCCCCCACACACGCCCCACCCCCCGCGCATGTGCAGCAGAGACCTGAAGACCAGCTGGCCGGCGGGAGGTGCATGCACATGCACATGCACAGCGGAGATGAACTGCGGCGACGGCTCGCGTGCCCACAGAGAGAGTGCTGCAGGCCACCTCTGGCACGCGTGCCATAGGTTCACCATCACGGTTCTAAGCGGTCATGAAAATAGTGCCATGGGAACAGTGTTAGTGACCAGAAGGAAAGAGAACATCTGTAGCAGATGATTCCCAGTCTCTACCTTCAGAGTCACCAGTCACAACCAAACTATATCAGGAAAAGTAAGAAAACTATTTAAAAAAAGAACTTGAAGCTGTGGGCTTCAATGAGAGGGCAATATCAGTAGCGTGTGTCCTCTAAAAGTAATTAACATGGTTAGAGGGATGCAAGACTTACAGTATCCCTCTTAACAAATTTGCAGGTTTTACTTTGTGAAAAACCTTCCCACTTTGTCTTCTTAGAATGTTAGCATTTCAATCCACAGATCATGCAGAAAGGTTTCTTGCTCATTCTAGAAGTTGAAATCCCAATATAGCTATAGGAAATTGTGTCATAGACTTTCATTAAGAAAAAAGGGGGAAAGAAGAACAAAAAGAAATCCTTGCATCTATTTTCCCCCAAATTGTTCTATAGACTGTAATCACTCTTGTTTTGTAAAATGTGAAGTTAATTTTTGGGACATATGATGAAACCAGCAATGTAAAGCTTCAAAGAGTCAAAGATTCTAGTTCTGGTTGCCATGATACAAAAAAGAGACTGGGGCCCTAGAAAGAGTGTAGAGAACAGCAACAAAGATTGGAAGGGATCCCCAGGCTAAACACTATGAAGAATGGCTAAGAGAACTAGGTTATGTGTAGCAGTGGTGAAATCCAATTATTTTTATTACCAGTTCTGTGGGCGTGGCTTGGTGGGCGTGGTATGGCTTGGTGGGCGTGCCTTGGTGGGTGTGGCAGGGGAAGGATACTGCAAAATCCCCATTCCCTCCCCACTCCAGGGGAAGGATACTGCAAAATCTCCATTCCCACCCCACTCTGGGGCCAGCCAGAGGTGGTATTTGCCGGTTCTCTGAACTACTCAAAATTTCCGCTACCGGTTCTCCGAACTACTCAAAATTTCTGCTACCGGTTCTCCAGAACCTGTCAGAACCTGCTGGATTTCACCCCTGGGGAGACCTCATAGCCATCTTCTAGTACTTGAAGAGCTGTCACAGAGAAGAGATGGTTGATATTTTCCATAACTCTTGAGGTCAGGACAAGAAACGAGTGGAAGTTCATCAGAGGAAGATCCAGCCTGGAACTAAGGAGGAATTTCCTGACAGTGAGATAATTAATCGATGCAAAAGCCTGCCTTCTGGAGTTGTGTGTGGAGGTTTTCAAGAAAAAATTGGACAACCTTGTTTCTGGGCTGGTATAAGAACTGCCTCGGGCAGGGGGTTGGATTAGAAGGTCTCCAAGATGCCTTTCAGCCCTATGATTTTATGATTCTATGATTATCTTCAAAGTACGGTATGTTTCTGGGGCCAAGGTTAAAATTTAAAATAGTGGTAGAATTTGTCTGTTTGTTCGAATGTAGTTTAACATAGAAGGAAAATCAGTTTATAAGAAAAGGGAAAAGAGATAACAAGTTGTACTTGATCTATATGCCTGTGCTGTGTATGTTTCATATCTCTATGTCTTTTGCCTACATCTTGCTTGGGTGTGAGTTAGACTAAATCAGCAGCATCCTAAGCAAATGGGTTACTGTATTCTTCCCCATATGAATACTCCTGGTGATCTTTAAAAGCTGGTCTATGCAATACACTAACTCAGGAGTATCAAACTCAAGATCTGGGGGCCAGATCTGGTCTGTGGAGTGCTTAGATCTGGCCTGCAGGGCCACGTAGAAACAGCAAGGTACCAGCCTGCAGTGCCTCTGCCAGTGAAAACGGAGCTTAGGAGGTCCACGTGCAGCCCTCCCGAGCTCCATTTTCACTGGCAGAGGGTCGCAGGAAGCTGTCGCAGCCAAAAACGGAGCTCAGGAGCCTGTTTTCACTGAGTGCTTCACCCATCACAGGTGCCCCCGACATGAGTGATGTTGAGCTGGCCACACCCACCCTAGCCACATCCACCCAGGTCTCCCGCAATGAAATCAAGTGTGACACCCCTGCACTAACTGGTTGGTGATGAATAGGTGAGCCACTGTCCTCTTTTCCCAAGTAGGGCCACAACTGGCGGACCAGCCAAAGGTGGCAAAGACTGCCACCCGCCCCTTTTTCCAATTTATTGATCCAGCAGGAGCCAGCTCCTTCAGGAACAATGCAACCCAATTCATAGACAAAATAGAGGGCACTGAAAACCCTAACTGTGCAAACTTTAACTCCATCTTTGAGCTTCTTCTCTCCCATCCAGACCAGGATAAACAAATGAGTCAGGCTGCAATATAGAGTTATTATGATCCAGATCTAAATCTGATCTACCCCAGTTTTTAGAATCACCAGACAAGGTTTCAAAGTCACATACCGTATTAATGCAGCAAGACAGAAATAAATATTTCTGGTCTGTCTATAAAACATGTCATTTGCATATAGTAAGATGTTACACTCTGCCTCTCTCGATATAATTCTGTGCTTTCAATATATCACATTATACAGCCAGAATTCGATAATTTGATGTAATTTTATTTCTACCTTTGCTGGAATTTTCATCCTGCACTTGTTTGCAATTATATGTTCATGCACAGTTTTTCTTCTGACAGTCGCAAGCATTGAAGGGAAGCACCTATTATCTCTTTTCCCCAGTTCTCTGCCATTACAGTCCATTTATACATCTTTAATGGGCAATGCATACTGCTCTGTGTCAGTTGACCTAAGTCAGACTTATGTCATGTGAACAAGGATTCAGAACCAAAGACATGAGTAATTCTCTTGAAAAAAGAAGTTTATCCCGTAGCAAATAATTGGGTGACCTGGTTGAGCTAGGCAGCACATAGATCTAATAAATAAATACAAGATAAATAAAATAAAAAATTGAGAGCAAGGCTAAAAAGACTGGGACACAAATAGTACCATGGACCAACACAATCAAATAAAGTAGAATCTTTTGAAGATTAGCTGGCATATTAAGGTAATAGACAGTAATTCAAATGAACCATAATTAGAACTCGTTAATATATTTTATCCTATTAGGGTGTGTGGATGCACGTGCAAACATTTTGCACATTGGCTGAAAGGCACTCAGTTTGGCATAGTGAGATAGTAGTTTTTGCTTTTCCAGGATATTGGATAAGGTTTCAAGGCATACATCCAGCTTGGAACATGCATAATCAACTGGAAGATGTCTGGGAAGATATTTCTACCATATGGAGCTATTTAGTCAGAAGATCGTGTGTTTTTGCAACCTGGATATATGTGTCCACAAAATATTTCTTATTTCCATGCCACGGCTCTTGTTGGCTTCATTGGTTGATTTTTTTTTTCTGTTGTTAAATGTCCCTGAAACCACTACTGTCCCTTTCAAAGGAGATTCAACCAGGGGTGGGTTCTAACTTACCTCGCTGCCGGTTCGCTTCCTCCCGCGCCGCGTGGGCACGCACGCACATGTGCAGTGCTGAAAATCCAGCTTCTGCGCACATGCAGAAGCAAAAAACAAAATGGCGCCACCTACGGCGCTGCCGAGAGAGCCAGTTTGGGGCCGTGTCCAGCCGGCCATCGCTGCCGGTTTGGCAAGCGGGGGGAAATTCCTGCTACTGGTTCTAAAGAACCGGTCCGAACCGGCAGGAACCCACCTATGGATTCAACCCACTACCCCATTTACATTTCTAAATGGGATTGTTTTGTCATTCCATTTTAAATCTTCTCCTCTCTAAAGTCCTTTCCTGGCTGACTCAACTCATACTTTCCTCTGTTGAAAGCACTTCCTTCTTATTTAAATTGTCCTGGATTTTTATCTTCTTTGCATCTGTATCTCCTACCCCTCCTTTTTTTTTGTTTACCTTTAAGGTTGCCTTTCAAATACCATGCATGGTATTCACTGCTCTCAATCTGCCTCTTCCTTTTTATATTAACTTTTAGCCTATAGCATGAAGACAATGGTCCAGCGGCTATACTCAATTCTCTCCACCGCTTTTGAGCAGGGACAATAAATTAACATATTAACAGAGTTGGAAGGGACCTTGTAGGCAGTGGTGGGATTCAAATTTTTTTACTATCGGTTCTGTGGGTGTGGCTTGGTGAGCATGGCATGGCTTGGTGGCCGTGGCTTGGTGGCCGTGGCAGGGGAAGGATACTGCAAAATCCCCATTCCCTCTCCACTCCTGGGGAAGGTTACTTCAAAATCCCCATTCCCACCCCACCCCACTAACCTGCTGTGGGAAGGAATCAACCCCCCCTCTTCATTTCCCCAACTAAAATATTACTCATAAGAAAAGGCTCCCAGAAAAGCAAGGAAAAATCAAGCTGCTAACAAAAAAACCTGCCTGAGGCTCATTCCACATTCCTGCCAGCTGCATAAAGGAAACTTTGTAACACGAAAACAACTACCGGTGCTTACAGATAATAGAAAGTGGAAGGCCGACATTCAGCTCCATTTACAAGCAGGCAAACAGATCGGTAGAAAACCCATTCAAGACAGGATATTTCACAATGGGAATTGCCCAAACCCTTTTAGAAACACAAAGCCCATATTGCACAAACCCCAAAACTTCAAAAACATTGAACCATATTAGAATCCCTCCTCTTATCCAGTTTGTTGTTCAGCTGACCCAGAAATGAACTGCTGAATGTCACTTTGCTTCTGCAAGTAGAAACCTCCTTCCAGCAGCTGCTTCTTGGCTTGTCAATTTAAAGTGACAGTGTCTTGTTTTTATTTATTAGAGAGCCGAGGTGGCGCAGTGGTTAGAGTGCAGTACTGCAGGCTACTTCAGCTGACTGCTAGCTGCAGTTCAGCGGTTCAAATCTCACCAGCTCAAGGTTGACTCAGCCTTCCATCCTTCCAAGGTGGGTAAAATGAGGACCCAGATTGTTGGGGGCAATATGCTGACTCTGTGAACCGCTTAGAGAGGGCTGTAAAGCACTATAAAGCGGTATATAAGTCTAAGTGCTATTGCTATTGCTATTTTTTCTTCTTTGCCAAATGATCTCCCAGCTGAAAAGCGAGCCCTGATTTTTTCCTTCTAACTGATCAGCTGGGAGGCTGGGAGGCAGCAAATAGATTTGGGCGGGGCCAGGCAGAGGTGGTATTTACCGGTTCTCCGAACTACTTCCCCCCCACCGGTTCATCAGAACCCGTCAGAACTGGCTGAATACCACCTCTGCTTGTAGGTCAACTAGTCCAATCCCCCACCCAAGCAGGAGATGCTACACCAGTGATGGTGAACCTTTTAGAGACCGAGTGCCCAAACTGCAACCCAAAACCCACTTATTTATTGCAAAGTTCCAACACGGCAATTTAACCTGAATAATGAGGTTTTACTACCTAAAATAATGATAAACGAGGCAGAGGTCAGCTAATTGTTCTAAGAAAAACATGATAAATGCACTTTTATGCCCCTTCATTTTTTTCTGCTTTTGAAATATTACGTTTAGCAACAATAAAAAAGAAAAACTTTTGTAATATCATTTCTCTCTTTCCCTCCCTCTCTCTCTTCCCCCTCTCGCTTTCTCTCTCTCTCTCTCTTTCCCTCCCTCTTTCTCTTTCTCTGTTTCTCTCCCTCTCTCTCTTTCCCTCCTTCCCCCTCTCTCTTTCCTTCCCTTCCTCTCTCTTTCTCTCTCTTTCCCTCCCTCTCTCTCTCTCCCCCTCTCTCTTTCTCTCCCCCTCTCTCCCCCTCTCTCTGTCTCTCTCTCTTTCCCTCTCTTTCTCTCTCTCTCTTTCCCTCCCTCCCCCTCTCTCTCTTTCCTCCCCTCTCTTTATCTCTCTCTCTTTCCCTCCCTCCTTCTCTCTTTCTCTCTTTCCCTTCCTCTCTCCCCATCCCTCTCTCTCTTTCCCTCCCCCCTCTCTGTCTCTCTCTCTTTCCCTCCCTCCCTCTCTCTTTCTCTTCCTCTCTCTCTTTCTCTCTCTCTCTTCCCCCTCTCTCTGACTCTCTGTTTCCCTCCCTCCCTCCCTCCCTCCCTCTCCTCCTTCCTGCCTGCCTGCCTGCCTTCCTCCGAAGTGCAGGAAAAATGCTTGTTTTCCCTCCCCCCTCTCTCTGTTTCTCTCTCTTTCCCTCCCTCCCCTCTCTCTTTCCTCCCCTCTCTTTATCTCTCTCTCTCTCTTTCCCTCCCTCTCTCTTTTCTCCCGCTCTCTCTCTCTTTCCCCCCTCTTTGACTCTCTGTTTCCCTCCCCCCCCCCCCCCCTCCTCCCCCCCCGTCTTTCTCTCCCTTTCCCCCCCCCCTTCTTTCCCCCCCCCTCCCTCTTTCCCCCCCCCCCCCCCGCCTCCGGGGGGGGGGGGGGCCCACCGGGTCCAGGTTGGCCGGGCAGGGGGAAGGCGGAGCGGCCGGAGGGACCCTCACCTCCACTTGCGCAGGCAGGGCCAGTGGTCCACCACGCCCTCCAGCACCAGCGGCGCCCCGGGCAGCAGGAAGCGTCGCCCCCCTGTGTGTGGGGGGGAAGGAACCCCTGAATTGGTGCTGGGTGGTGGGAATCCCAGGAGCAGCCCACCGAAGCTCAGCGGGCCGGCAGGGAGGCAGGGCATCACAACACAGGCAGCTCTGCAGGAAAAGCAACTGACATGAGAGCAAGAGCGAGTGAGAGCTAGTGTCGTAATGGGCTCCAGGAGGAGGGGAAGCACACTAAATTTCACTGTGCTGCGCAAGGCTAGCAGGAATGCTGTTTTGCACATTTTTTTTAGTCCTGCAAACGATGGTGAGAAACGTGATGGAGAAATGCGATGGAGCTGGGCTGGGGCAATGGTGCGCATACCCACAGAGAGGGCTCTGCGTGCCACCTCTGGCATGCATGCCATAGGTTCACCACCATGGCCCTACACTATTTCTGACAGATGGCAGTCCAGTCTCTTCTTGAAAGCTTCCAATGATGAAGCTCCCACAACTTCCGAAGGCAAGCTGTTCCTTTGGTTGATTGTTCTCACTGTCAGAAAATTTCTTCTTATTTCCAGGTTGAATCTCTCCTTGTTCAGTTTCCATCTATTATTCCTTGTCTGGCCTTCAGGTGCTTTGGAAAATAGCTTGACCCCCTCCTCTCTGTGACGCCCACCGAACCGGTAGTAAAAAAAAATTGATCTCACCACTGGGTTGATTACCTCTTCTTTGTGGCAGCCCCTGAGATATTGGAACACTTCTATCATGTTAGTTAGTCCTTCTGTTCCTTAAACTAGACATTAAACTGTTCATTAAACTAGTCCTTCTGTTCATTAAACTAGACATACCCAATTCCAGGAATCATTCTTTATATGTTTTAGCCTGCAGTCCCCTAATCATATTGGTTGCTCTTCTCTGCATTCTTTCTAGAGTCTCAACATCTTTTTTATAGTGTGGTGACCAAAACTGGATGCAGTATTCTAGGTGTGGTCTTACTAAGGCTTTATAGAGTGGTATTAGTACCACACTTGATCTTGATTGTATACCTCTGTTAATGCAATTTAGGATTGCATTGGCTTTTTTGGCTGCCACCACACACTGTTGGCCCATATTTAATTGATTGTCCACTAAGACTCCAAGATCCCTCTCACAGTCACTGCTATTACAATTACAACTTACAATTACAGTTACAAGATGGTCTCTATTATCAAGCAGAGTGAAACTCTAACTTCTGTCTAGAGAAGCAGTAAGATTATTAGCAATGGAAGATATTTTTGCCCTTTTCTACATACACACCAAAACTAGATACTAAATTCCATATATTTAACTGCTATTCTTTGATTGTTTGAAGGCCTAATCATATCATCAAGTTATAAACTACCTTCTGTCTATTGAATGGGAAGAAACATTTTGTTCTACTTTATTTCAAGAAGAAGAAATATTTTGGGTGAGTGATAGGACAGCAGCATAACTGGAAATTTAGAAGATAGATTGTAACACTGCTAGCATGTTGTTCCATGTTTCATTGCCAAATGCTATTGATTATATGCCAATTATTAATAATCAAATTAGTCCCAGTGTAATTGCTATTTCATTCCTTAATACTGAATATCCCAAGTCTATATAGAATTTTAGTATCTCTGTGATATATGTATTTGTATACTTGCAAATACTGAATATATACAGTATATATGATTTAGACAGCATCTCATTTTTTCTAGCAAATTTATAGATACTGGAAAGGAAGAAAGCAAATCTTCACAATTCACAAAAAACCATCTGCTACTTTATGGTACATTGGGAAAAAAAGAGTATGTTTTTTTTTTCTCATTGCCCTTAGTGTTCTCTAAAGGAAACTCATTTGCTGATTTTGAATTATTTGAATATCCTGTAGATCTAATGGTTTTATAGTATACTGGATTTGTCTAATCCAGTTAAAATATAGTTCCAATCAATTGATCTAATAAGGGGGGCTACATGTCATTCTGATTTCCTTACATCCATTAAGTTCCTGGATGAGCTGATATGTTATAAATTATATAAATTTATAACATAAATTATAAGTTTTGGGATAAACAGAGCAGACAGTGGTAAACATCCTTTTAACATAACCTATTATACTCCAAGTATAGGTAAAGGTAAAGGAGTTCCTGTGGATGTTACTCCACTAGTCATTGCTGACTATAGGGGGCAGTGCTCATCTCCTTCAAGGCCATTGAACCAGCGCTGTCCAAAGACATTTTCATGGTCATGTGGCCAGCATGATGTCATAGAGTGCTGTTAACCTTCCCACTGAAGTGGTACCTATTTATCTATTCCCATTTGTATATTTTCAAACTGCTACCCTGTTTCCCCCAAAATAAGACATCCCCTGATAATAAGCCCAATCGGGCTTTTGAGTGCATGGCAATAAGGCCAAGCACTTATTTCAGGGTTCAAAAAAAATATAAGACAGGGTCTTATTTTCGGGGAAACACGGTAGGTTGGCAGGAGCTGTGGCGAGGATGAGAGCTCACCCCGTCGTGTAGCATCCGGGTCTCAAACCTGGGCTGCTAATTTTCCAGCTGACAAGCCAGAGGTGGGTTTCAGCAGGTTCTGACCAGTTCTGGAGAACCGGTAGCGGAAATTTTGAGTAGTTCGGAGAACCGGTAAATACCACCTGTGACTGGCCCCGCCCCCATCTATTCTCTGACTCCCGAGTCCCAGCTGATTGGGAGGAAATGGGGATTTTGCAGTAACCTTCCCCTGGAGTGGGGAGGGAATGGAGATTTTACAGTATCCTTCCCCTGGAGTGGGGTGGGAATGGAGATTTTGCAGTATCCTTCCCCTGCCACACCCACCAAGCCATGCCCACCAAGCCACATCACGCCCACCAAGCCATGCCCACAGAACCGGTAGTAAAATTTTTTGAATCCCACCACTGTGACAAGCCCAGAGTCTTAACCACTGAGCCACTGTGCCACCCCAACACACTCCAAGTATGTTGGACTATAATTGTCACAAAGAAATTACCAGATATCATTCCTATTTGGGGAAATAACTCTTTGTTAGCGTATTATTATACTGTTCATTTTGTAAGAATGGAATAAAAGTTAATGGGATAGAAAAGGAAGAGATTACCTGACTGGATTTCTCTCTTCTCTCCCTCTCTCTTCATTTTTAATCTATTTCAAATACTGTAGTCCTTTGTGAAAAACAAATCCTGAATAATGAATGATGTCTTCCTCATAAAATCATCTAGTCAGTGTTTTGCTGATATATGCCAGTGCTTGAATTATAGAAAGAATGGAAATGCTCTTCACAAAAATTCTAACTTCATCTCTTATTTTTCCTACTCATCAATGTTTAGCTAAAGTGTCTCCACCTTCTAGCTTTCAAAAAAGTCCAGGTCTCCTCTAAAATTCATAAAATCTAAACACTGTAGTTAGCAATCTAAAATTCTCAATAATCATCAGATTCCGCCATGTTTTTCCCATGAAAGTTTAGAATGTATCTTAATCTGCAACCAATTGGATGTTCCTTGCCGGATTTTCCTCTCGCTAATCTGGGTTTATATGTGGTCCTGATTACAGATGTACAATACATTCAAATGTCTTTCATTCTTTATTTTCACTTATTGGGACAAATTCAAGCTCTTTGACTTTATAACTGTGAATGAGGTAAATTGTCCAAGTGCCTTTGTACTATGACAAATCAGAGACTGATTAATTTGCTATAGCCTTATGGATTATTATTTATTGAAGCAATCAGAGATCTATAATACTTTACTGCTAATAGCAGTGCAAAGGAATTCTACACTTAATTGTACTAGAATGAATCTGAGATTTTTAGCTTCCTGTGGATCAGTAATAGACTAACATTAGTAAACTAAAGTTAGGTTCCCCGGTTCCTTGATATATACTGTATTTACTTGGATGTTCCAGAAAGTGATGCTGCAAAGATCAAATCACAATTTGATGCTAAGGGCATAACATTGCTACTAGGTTGAACATGACTCCTGGACACATCTATGACAACAACATGGAAGTAATTTGCATTCTACACAGCCTTAAAAAAAGAAAATACATCCCAGTCTGGTCTAGAAGATGTGAATTTTCCCGGCAATATCTCACTGAAGTTATAACTAGGTTCAATCCTACTTAGTCTCTGAGACTGGATAGGATGTGTAGTCCCCTGACAGAATGGGCTTATACTGTACATTTTACCTGGATATGTAAAATATTAAATCTGAGTAAGTGTTGCCAAAGAAGGGGAAAAAATCCATGCTATAAAGCACGTAGTAAAATGAATTGGTTTTATAAGTCCATCCACCCTAACTGTTGCTGTCTCTGTTGGGTAGCAAAGTAACCAGCTGGCAAAGAATTTGTGTTTAAATTGTTAAAGAAATTAACATCATTTTCTTTTCAAATATTATAATTGACAAGAGAAGAAGCTCTTTTGTCTCTAAGCTCTTAAATACAGAATTGCTTCAGCCTTTTTAAACTCTTTCTTGCAAACTATTGAAATATGAATGCTATTCATTGAGACTTAAAAAAAAAAACAGCAAGGTTTGAAACTGTACCTGAGTGGGT
>QLTV01002002.1:710391-722891 GCA_003457575.1 Thermophis baileyi
ATAAAAAAAAAACTGCAAGGTTTGTTTCTGTACCTGAGTGGGTATGTTAAAATCTGTTTTAAAAAAAGTTTTAGAAGAATTAATGCAACTCAATATATTTTGGAAGCATGCCATACAAGCTGAGATTTTGGTTTATACAGGATTACCAGATTTTACAAAAGGCTGAATTGTGCTTTTTCAAACTCAGTGACTTGAATTGCAAGGATAAAAGGATTAGAATAAATGGAAAACATGAACTTTGGAAACTCATTTTCAGGCCAACCTGCTGTAAATGCTAACTCCAAATAGCTCTTCTTTTCTCTCAAGAGGAAACAAGTTTGTTTGAACACATGCTAAGTCTGAAATATTTAGGGATTTTATTTCAAGGCATCCCATCATGACTGTTCATACTCCAGGATACTTTTTGATGCTCATTTCACCATGGATATATCCCTAGATTTGATTAATTTGACTGATTTCATATTTGGATTGAAAGAAAAATGAGAACCACTAGATAACAGCACAGAGCCGTGGAAAATTCTACTGGCTGCCATCTACTGCAGGCCATAAATTACTGACATTTTTAGCATAAACTAAACATTGTCTTTATTGAGTCTCCATCAATGAACATCTGCTATGTCTGAGTATGTTTTTGCATAGGTAAAAATCCTAGGTTAAATTCATGTTTACTCAAAAAAGTCATTTTTTAAAAACCTTTCTTGTGGTTTTATTTTTTTGTAGCTTTTTTAAAAAAAATAAAATGATTGGGTATCTTTTTTATAAGGAAGGTGGGAGCCAGGTTACCTTAAGTACATAAAGCTCAGCAATCTTCTAAAGTAAAGTCTTTCAAATGTTTCAGAAGAGGAGAAAGAAATAGGAATCCGTCTATTGACAATGTCAATGTTGACATTGATTGGGCAGAATTGTGTTCACGCAGCTCCATTAAAATAAATAGAATAGGAATCAGCAGCTCACAAAGCATGGCATGCACACATTAGATATTATATATCTGCGAGGAGCAATTGTCAGTTGAACAAGGGCATCTGTTCATAAACTCATACTTCTTCCTTTGAGGATTGAATCTGTTAGCTCTGTAGGAATTCGTCTTATTTAAATTTTATGGAGAAAAAAAAGTGCTTTCTGTTTTTCTCTGCTTTCACTTACCCACATGGAACAAAATGAGGGAAGCAGGAGGTGATTATGTCTGTTTAGGAAATGGCTTATAGAATAGTTGGAAGAGACCTTGAAGGTCTTCTAGTCCAACCCCCTGCTTAGGCAGGAAACCCTACACCACTTCAGACAAATGGTTATCCAATCTTTTCTTAAAAACTTCCAGTGTTGGAGCATTCACAACTTCTGGAGGCAAGCTGTTCCACTGATTAATTGTTCTAACTGTCAGGAAATTTCTCCTTAGTTCCAAGTTGCTTCTCTCCTTGATTAGTTTCCACCCATTGCTTCTTGTCCTACCCTCAGGTGCTTTGGAGAATAGCTTGACTCCCTCTTCTTTGTGGCAGCCCCTGAGATATCGAAGCACTGCTATCGTGTCACCCCTAGTCCTTCTTTTCATCAAACTAGACATACCCAGTTCTAGCAACCGTTTTTCATACGTTTTAGCCTCCAGTCCCCTAATCATCTTTGTTGCTCTTCTCTGCACTCTTTCTAGACTCTCAACATCTTTTTTACATCGTGGCGACCAAAACTGGACATCATGGCGACCAAAACTCTGTATTACGTGAGGGGAAAGAGGAAGAGAAGTCAACTTTGGGTTGTTTGTCTCAGGAATAGTCCTTTATGTCTTACAAAGAGTGAATATAAGTAAAGAAGGTGGTTGTAAGACTCTTTGGAGCTTTTAGTGTAATAGGGATTGGACACATGATACCACTTTCATTCCCCAGCTTCTCCAAAGTGTTCATTCCTGTGACCTTGGAAGACTGGCAGACCTCCACATGGGCTCTGTATTTTTCCAGCTGAACAACTACAGAGGGATTCAGGAAGAGATAGAAATCCCCTTATCCCATATACAGAAAGGGGAAAATGAATTGAGAGCGTACCACCTTGTTATTCAATATAGGCTGCATGCTTTCTGTGGAAAATGAATTCATATCGAAGGCAGAAAACTCTGCAGCCAAAGTAGTAAGTTGCAATTTAGGATTCCTATTTGTATGTGTACCTGTGCATGAGTGGGTGAATGACTCATTTATGCTCAGTAGCTGGAAGGCAGGGTGAGGCAGAAGTTCTCTGCACGTTGCTTAAATTGAAAAGGGAAATCATGCCAGACAGATTTTTTTTGTTCTTTGTTTAAACAGGATTATGAAAGTGATTAGAAAGTAGTAGAAGGACTGAGGTTGAGGTTGTCTGTGAAATCTCTGAAATGATTTAAAATTATTGAACCTTTCTATCGGTTAGGGAGAGAAGGCAGAGCAGAGAAGCATCATTCAGCTCATTGGCTGAATATGGCCTCTGTAGATTGCACCACAAACGTTTGGTGACAAAATGGCTGAATTTCGGCAGTGCTGTTTCCATCTGTTCGTTTTAATGGAGGAATGCGTGCAATTGCTTTCTGACATCCCTTTTCATGAATGCCACCCCTTTTAAAAAAAACACCAAAAATATAGACTGAAAAATACCATCAGAATCAAATATTGCAGTAGATTTTTTTAAAAAATCTAAACAGGCTTCACTACAGCTCACTACCAAACTGATTTTCTCCTTAGAAATAGAAATAGAAATAACAGAGTTGGAAGGGACCTTGGAGGTCTTCTAGTCCAACCCCCTACTTAGGCAGGAAACATCAATTCAGACAAATGGTTATCCAACATCTTCTTAAAAATGTCCAGTGTTGGAGCAACCACAACTTCTGGAGGCAAGTTGTTCCACTGATTAATTGTTCTAACCATCAGGAAATTTCTCCTTAGTTCTAAGTTGCTTCTCTCCTTGGTTAGTTTCCACCCATTGCTTCTTGTCCTACCCTCAGGAGCTTTGGAGAATAGCTTGACTCCCTCTTCTTTGTGGCAGCCCCTGAGATAATAGTTCCAACAGTTCTGCAGTGTCTGACCTGGCCTACCTCAAAGGGCTGAGAGTAAGGATACCATGGCAGAGCTGTGAATACCACTCTCAGTTCCTTCAGGAAAAGGAAGGATAGTGAAAGCACAAATTAAATATTATTGACAATACTGGAGGAGCAGCTAAGCCTAGATCTGTGGTGGCTTTTTTGGCAGCTGCTGCACACTGCTGGCTCATATTTAAATGGTTATCCACTAGGACTCCAAGATCCCTCTCACAGTTACTACTATTGAGCAGGGTACCACATATACTGTACCTGTGCATTTTGTTTTTCTTGCCTAAATGTAGAACCTTACTTTTTTCACCATTGAATTTCATTTTGTTAAATCGCGACCAATGTTCAAGTCTGTCAAGATCCTTCTGTATCTTAAGCCTATCTTCTGGAATGTTGGCTTAATTCATATAAGATATATGAATATATGCTAAAAGATACATAAATTAAATGACATGTCGCTGTTTCATTTAATTCATAAGGGCAAGGAGAATTTGCCATGTCACTTCAGTCTGATCGCTTTATGATGATATATAAGTAGGAGAAAAAGTAACCATGTATTAAATATATTTCTCTAATTTGCACAGATAAGACCCAGTTTAATATAGCAGTTATGGCAACAGTCTAGAAATTGGGAGACTGTGAGTTCTAGTCCTATTTTAAGCAAGAATCCAGCTGGATGACCTTGGAGCAGTCTTTGTCTCTCAGCCATAGGAGGAGGGCAATACCAACCGACTTTTGAAAATCTTGCTAAGAAAACTTCAGGGACTAGTCCATGCAGTCCCCAGAAGCTTACACTGGTTTAAAGCACAACAACAACAACAACAAAATTCATACAAATGATGAAACTCCATCATGCAACCATGCCAGTACTTTAAAACCAAGCTGAAATTAAATCAGAATGTTTCCTCTGTGTTTTTCTCTCTTTGTGTGCATGTTCATGTGTGGAGATGTGACCAATTGTGACAATCCATTTTTGAGAAGTTGAGACAATGAACATTACTGTAGTCACATGTCTATCATGGGAAGTATCCACCACATCAACACTCATCTTTGCATTTCAGGTAACTCTTAATTATATTTTTCCTCCCCATTCTGTACCAAATCTTTTTTCTAGAGTCAGGGATCATCACCTATCTCTATGAACCTAAAACTGGTTCAAAACTAACTCAAAATATTTATGGGTTTAAGATTGTATTTTTTAAATTTGGTTATGCTATCAGAAGCACATCTGATATTAGACACATCTGATATTGTGAAACTGATATCACAGTGATGAACCGATCCCATCTTCTTTGAATTTCAGAAGTTCATTAGCAAGTAATGGTTGACAGTGATTGAGCAAGATTGATTTCAGTGACAACTTTAAAATTTAAAGCAAAATTTCATCTTTGACATAGAGGGATGAATGGAGACATTCTACAAAAGAAGGGGTTCAGTGCCACAACAGAAGGGGTTCAGTTCCAGAAGCTAGCTTTGCATTTACAAAGAGGAGAAGTTGTAAAATGTTACCCTGTTTTCCCCAAAATAAGACATCCCCTGATAATAAGCCCAATCGGGCTTTTGAGTGCATGGCAATAAGGCCAAGCGCTTATTTCAGGGTTCAAAAAAATATAAGACAGGGTCTTATTTTCGAGGAAACACGGTAGTTGCCAGGAAGAAAAATAATATTGAGGGGAAGGGAAACCCAATGAGAGTTTAGTGCTGCTTGGCAGTATTTCAGTATGAGTCAGTATTTCATGTCTGCCAGAGAACTGCATTAAGATGATGCAGAAAGTGATATTTTCCTACCTTATCTTTGCAGTAAACGCAACAATCTTACCTTGTGTTCACTACATACAGTACATGTACACATTGGTTGGCTGCAATTTGAAAAGGATTAAAAACAAACCAGCAAGGTGCATCATATATACTTGCTATCTTGGATTAATGAGGATAATGATTAATGACATTTCTCTATGCACCATTTCCATTCACCAATCCCGTCAAAGGATTTTAAAGGCAGTTGTGTAATTGTCTTCCTGCCGACCTTGGAATGCTGAGAAAAGGTAGGATATTTAATGTTCTCTGCAGATGATCAATAGAAGGGTGTGAAAATAATAATTTGGTACTCTATGACAGTAGCTTGTTGACTGACAAAATCCTCTTATCTCTACTCCAGAAAGAGGAAAATAATAAAATATTTCTTCCCCATATTCCCAGTCCTTGATGCTCTACGTACATTTATCTATTTGTTTGAAAAACAAACAAAACATTCTGAACCACTTGAATGAAGAGAAAGTTGTTCGGGGATTCAGATATTATTCCATACAAATTCCTATTGAAAGCTGCACTGCTGGCCAGGTACTTTAGTTAAGTTTTACTATGGTTGTAAAAATTTGCATAATGTTTCCATCAGGGTTGATATTCACTTACCTTCCCTACCGGTTCGCAAATGTGAGCGTGCGCGTGTCAAAGATACTGTATAAACAATTACTTTCCCAGAATCACATTCTGTGGATAGAAGTAGCATCAACTGTTTAATTTTGTATGAAAATTCTTTGACATGTTGATACTTCCATTTAAAATTTTCCCGCAATAATACTAGTTCACTCAATCTCCACTTGTTTGAAACAGACGAAGGTTCCTCTGTACAATCTTATAGTAATTCAGTTAAAGTCCCTGTGTAAATAAGAACTCATATTTCTATGCTGAGCCGTGGTGATGCAGTGGTTAGAATGTAGTATTGCAGGCTAATTCTGCTGACTGCCAGCAGTTCAATTCTCCATCCTTCTGAGGTCAGTAAAATGAGGACCCAGATTGTTGGGGGCAATATGCTGACTCTGTAAACCGCTTAGAGAGGGCTGTAAAGCACTATGAAGTGGTATATAAGTCTAAGTGCTATTGCTATTGCTATAAATCTAATTAATAATGAGTTCAACATATCCAAAACATATCTAGGTGCCTAACAAGCAAGTACTGGAGCGCATAACACCAGGCTATCACTGCAAGCCAAAATCACAAAACTGTGTCAGTTATTTTGGCCATGTCATGCAGGGAAATTCACTGGAGAAAGCAATTATGTTTGGAAGAGTTAGCAGTAAAAGAAAATCAGGCTTCCAAAGAACAGAATGGCCGGACACCATCAAAGCTGATACCAGCCAGAGCATAGATCAACTCAAAGAAGTAGTGCAAGATCAGAAGATGTGGAGGGACCGGGCCCATAGAATCACAAAGAGTCAGACAGAACTGAATGGATAACCTTCTCCTCCTCCTCCTCCTCCTCCTCCTCCTCCTCCTCCTCCTCCGTACACATACTGCTGTCTGCCTTTTCTTCCTGTAGGATTGACCTTCTTTTAGGTATATCCTGTCCAATTTTGGAGATTTTCAGTTTGTGATGGGTTCTGAGATTTTGTGAATATACATTATGCCTATTTAATGAACAAAATGCACACTGCTACTAATTTATATGGTCCCAAATACAAATATATTTCAAGTTTATTTCACTAAGTTGATTAATTCTAAACCTTAAACTTAAAAGGTATACATACAGTTTATGTAGTCAAGGAATAAGTCAACAGAAGATTTTAGAAAGGTTAAAGCAGGGATTAAACAACACTGAAAGCTGAGTAACGTTTCTTTTGTTGTGATTGCCCAATTGATGTATATCAAACAAGATGGAATTCTTAGTTAATGTGTCCAAAGGCACACAGTCTCACAGGAAGCTGGGTGAATTTTAGGGTTTTAGTACAAGAAGAGTACTCAACTCCTCTGCTTGCAATAAAATTCCTTATTCCAGTAGACTTGAAATTTTAGGCCTGGATAACCTTCAACTACGCCGTCTACGTTCCGACCTACGCTTAGTACACAAGATCATCTACCTTAACGCCCTACCTGTTAACGACTACTTTAATTTCAACCGCAATAACACTAGGGCTATCAATAGATACAAACTAAATGTAATCCGCTCTAATCTTGATTGCAGAAAATACGACTTCTGCAATAGAGTAGTAAATGTCTGGAACACTTTATCTGATCCTGTTGTTAGTTTCTCTAACCCCCATACCTTTTACCTTAAACTGTCTACTGTGGACCTTACACGTTTCTTAAGAGGTTCCTAAGCCTACTGTCCCTGTACCCATTTGTATGTACTCATTTTATGTGTTTATGGCTATGTTTTGCTTCTTTATATCCATTTATTCGTGCCATTTTTTCATGTGTCCTGTTTCCTTGCACTTGTTGACAAATAAATAAATAAATAAATAAATAAATAAATAAATAAATAAATAAATAAATAAATAAATAAATAAATAAATAAATAAATAAATAAATAAAATAATTTTTTTAATAACATTGTAGATTGAAGGTATTCATCAAATGATTTAACATTCTCTCAGTGTAATAAAATAGATATCAATCTAAAAAGTAATAGTATAGTTATCTTCTTGATATGCTGGTTTTCTTCATTCTTTTCAGAAATTCTTCTGAATGCATCTACTTATGATGTTCCTTTAGTAACACTGCTAATTTTTTTTAAACCAAGTAGTCAAGTTCACATGAACAAACTAATAAACATTGTAGAGAAGATTCAACATGCCTAAGCGATGACAATTTAGATAAGCTATAAAACACCCAAAGTGAGCAGAGCTGATGAATGGAGGAAAAATTTATTTTCTCTAAATGTATGCCTAAATAGCAATAGCAATAGCACTTAGATTTATATACCGCTTCATAGTGCTTTTACAGCCCTCTCTAAGCGGTTTACAAAGTCAGCATATTGCCCCCAACAATCTGGGTCCTCATTTTACCGACCTCGGAAGGATGGAAGGCTGAGTCAACCTTGAGCCTGGTGAGATTCGATCTGCCAAACTGCCGGTGATCAGCAGAAGTAGCCTGCAGTACTGCACTCTAACCACTGCGCCACCGCGGCTCTTTCTAAATGGTATATGGCTCATATATGTAAAATAGGACTTTATCCTGTAGGGTCTATATTTCTGGAATATTTGCAGGAATGGACCAATTCTCTAACGTATTCCACGTTATGTCAATTCTTTCACATATAAATAAGAAGAGAATATAAAATATAGAATAAGGCAGATGGCAACAATTAGTGGCATTTTTGATTAATATATATGAACCTTATATGAATTTCAGGTAGTCCTCGACTTGCGACTATAATGGAGCCCAACATTCTGTTGATAAATAAAACTTTTTAAAGTGAATTTTGCCCCATTTTACCACCTTTCCTGCCACAGTTGTTAAGTGAATCATTGCAGTTGTTAAATTAGTAAGAGCCATGGTGATGCAGTAGTTAGAATGTAGTATTGCAGGCTAATTCTGCTAACTGGCAGAGGTTCAATCCTCACCGGCTCATGGTTGACTCAGCCTTCCATCCTGCCGAGGTCAGTAAAATGAGGACTCAGATTGTTGGGGGCAATATCCTGACTCTGTAAACCGCTTAGAGTGGGCTGTAAAGCACTGTGAAGTGGTATTTAATTTTAAGTGCTATTGCTAGTAGCATGGTTATTACATTACCTCAGGGGTGAAATTCAGCAGGTTCTGACAGGTTCTGGAGAACCGGTAGCGGAAATTTTGAGTAGTTCGGAGAACTGGCAAATACCACCTCTGGCTGGCCCCAGAGTGGGGTGGGAATAGAGATTTTGCAATATCCTTCTCCCAGGAGTGGGGTGGGAATGGAGATTTTGCAGTATCCTTCCCCTGGAGTGGGGTGGGAATGGAGATTTTGCAGTATCCTTCCCCTGGAGTGGGGTGGGAATGGAGATTTTGCAGTATCCTTCCCCTGGAGTGGGGTGGGAATGGAGATTTTGCAGTATCCTTCCCCTGCCATGCCCACCAAGCCATGCCCACAGAACCGGTAGGGAAAAATTTTGAATTTCCCCCCTGCATTACATGTAATGCTCTCAGCCATCTAGTCCTGTGGCAAAGCTCATGTTGGGATCTTTCACTTCTAGGATATCAGCCTAGTGGCCCCAACATTTTAAGACTGGCGAATATCTTTGAAATTTTGAGATTGAGAATGAACCATTCATAAAATGTTACAATGGAGAACCAGTTGCCTCATTTCCAAAATGTTTCTTACCATCATTTTTTCTCTTCTGCCCAGATGTTTCTATTACCTTTGCATAGCTTTCTGTTTTCTTTTGTTTTCAGAATGGTAAACTTTCAAACAAAGGGATGCAAATAGCAATTCATTTATTTTCTGAAGAAACTAATAACATTTATTTAAGCCCTAGAGGCATGAAAAGAAAACACAAAAATTTCCAACAATCTTTTCCAATAGAGTAGTGAGTCAAGCTGGGAGATATTTGCAAATAATGTCTGCTGGATTCTATGGACCTAAGAAAGAAACGGACATTCTGTGAACTCCGGAACTAAAATAATTAAACTTTTATTCCACTAAGCTTTCGTCAGCCATCTGCTGACATCGTCAGAGTGTTAAACTACCATTACAGAGTTCTCTGCCTTTATATGCCATTAATCAATTTGGCCATTGCATGCGTGATAGGCCCTTCTGGCCGTCTCCCACTTGTAATTAGCTGTGTTGTTTTTGCTGTTGTCATGCTGGTTGATAGAGGCTTAATTCCTACCATTTCTTCCCTCCTAGCCTGCCCATCTGTGGGGAATGATGTTAGCCTGTCAACCATTGCGATTTGCTGTCTTGTCCGTGACCTTGTAGTCGGCCCAGTTTGTTTCTCATTAGTTTTATCTGTTATAGTTTGAGACAGCCCTGCCTGGTTGCTCTGTGTTTGGTCAGGACCGACCATGCCCTCACAGGCTGAGTCTGCATGCTCAGGGGTGGGGGGAGGGTGCCATTGGTCTCTGCTCCCTGATGGGAAGCCGTTTCTGCTTATCCTGCAGGGTCTTTCTTGGTGTCTCAACGCCTGGTAGGCCGGTGGCAGTTCAATATGCCTATTGATGGAATTGTTATTGGAGAACCAGGCTTCTTTTAGTAGGCGTCCTTCTTTAGTCCTATCATGGGCAATAACTTCAGCTTCTTGAAAATCGAATGTGTGGTTGTACTCCTTCATATGCGTCCAGATCTGGGAGCGCTGTTCCTTGCGTCGGACAGCCAGTTCATGTTCGTGTACTCTGGTCTGCAGCCGCTTGGCCGTTTCCCCTACGTAATTGCTTGCACAATTCCTCTTCGCTGTCGGAGTCCGCAACCAGTTGCACGGGTCGCCGGCGGGCCACCACAGTTTGAACAATTACTACAGTTGATGCGGTAAACTATTGAAGATGTCTCCTCCTTAGGTAATGTTTCCTTTGGGAACATCAAATGAGAAACAAACCGGGCCGACTACAAGGTCACGGACAAGACAGCAAATCGCAATGGTTGACAGGCTAACATCATCCCCCACAGATGGGCAGGCTAGGAGGGAAGAAATGGTAGGAATTAAACCTCTATCAACCAGCATGACAACAGCAAAAACAACACAGCTAATTACAAGTGGGAGACGGCCGGAAGGGCCTTTCACAGGCACAATGGCCAAATTGATTAATGGCATATAAAGGCAGAGATCTCTGTAATGGTAGTTTAACACTCTGACCAGGGGTGGGTTCCTCCTGGTTCGGACCGGTTCTCCCAAACTGGTAGTGGCCCGCTGGCGATGTCACAATGACATCACTGAACCGGATCGGTAGGTGCCGGTCCGTGGGGGCCGCCATCTTTTTTTTTGAAATTTTTTTGAAATTTTTTTGAAATTTTTTTTATATTTTTTTCCTTCTGAGCATGCGCAGAAGCCAAAACTGTGAATGCAGTCGCCATCTTTTTTTCAGCTTTGTTTTTTTATTATTATTTTTTCAGATTTTTTGTTACTGCGCATGTGCGCGCAAAGCGTGCACGTGCCCACGAGGCGTGCCCACGCGGTGCAGGAGGGAGCGAACCAGCAGCGAGGTAAGTTGGAACCCACCCCTGACTCTGACAATGTCAGCAGAGGACTGACAATAGTAGAATAAAATTTTAATTATTTTAGTTCTGGAATTCCATTACTAATTTGAACAGTGTGTTTTCTAGGCAACAAACGTGTTAAAATTTAAACATCCTCATAATCATAAAGATCATATCAACATACAAACATATAGTAGATACTATCAATCATTGTTATACAATATACTATCTTCCATATTAACATCAATTATATAAGTATCAAAATGTTTACTAATCAATTTTTCTTTCTTATATAATCCATATTTCATATGAACCCATCCATCTGATCTCTGTATCTATTGACTAACCATTTATAAAAAAAGTTCCCATGTCATAAAATATTCAGAATCCTCTTTTTCTTTAATTTTTAATGTTAAATATGGACCTATTTTTGATTGTACCACAGTGGTATTTCTTATCTCTTATCCACCTTAACTTTCTTTACCTACTTTAAAAAAGCTAACTGATGCACTTTATAGTTTCAAACACATGCAGGCAGTCTTTGCAAAATGACTGTTTACTAATGTCAAGAATTTTAAATGGTGTCTTGTTAACAAAATGCGAAATGAATAAGGTCCTGAATCACCAGAAAGGAGAGAGGGAAAGCAGATTGTAATTAAAATTGAAATGCAAATATATTTTCTGCTATCTGAGGAATATTATAATAGTAAAAGAAACTACAACCCTGAGGTGTTGAGACAAGAATGAATTAAGCCACAACTTCTTTTTGTTATTTCCGTACAGGTGTCTTTTGACATTATGCAACATGTTGCAATTGTAGCTCAGTCATCTGGGAAAATGTGACTTGCTGTAGGAAAGGCAAGCCCAGAATTTAGATATTTTTTTTTAAAAAAAATCTGGTTTTGAATATAAAATGAATTGATGAGGCAATGTCAACAGCCTAGTTCGATGAGTAATGAGGAAATATAGCTTACAAGGTGAACATGATGTGCACAAAATAGATCACATCCAGTTACAAATCAGGATACTGGCTGACTGTCTTTTGTGATGATACACTTGTATATGCAAGCAAGCATTTAGTAACCTGGATCAATGAGGTAAAATGGGATCCCATTAAATTGAATGCGGAATGAATTTAGAATCAACCATCTGTTAAATAGGTAGTAATTCTGAATAAACTTCAGAAAATGGGACCCTCGGTACAGAATCTCTAAAACAAGGGTGGGCAATTAATGTTTCCAAGGGATCACATGAGAAACTGGGACTGTTGTGGAGAGTTGCTTCCACCACCCTGCCACCCCATTGCCTTCCCCACCGATGCCCTGCCCCACCAATGCTCTGTGGCTGACACCACTAATGCCACCAATGCGGGTGGCATTAGTGGATCTGTTTGCTGCCCGTTCGCTTAGGGTTTAATTTATAATTTAATTTATAAAATTTATATGCCGCCCAACTCCCGAAGGACTGGGTGGCTTACATCATATAAAAAATAAAACATATAAAAACAATTTAAAAAAACCATCTATATTTAAAATAAAACATTCACACAACCATGCATGGGCCAATCAGAACAACTAT